>JAUZNK010003471.1:0-10903 GCA_035046665.1 Euphysa ruthae | reverse complement strand
TATAAATATATAGTGAAATATAATTCGAAATGGACTTTCCTACATTTTTCTGTGGTTTCCAAGCTTTCCGAATCACCTGATATTTAGGAAAACTATTCTTAATCACTCATCATTCCAAGCTGAAAATCTAATAAATTTGTCAGGAGGTAATGAGTAAAGCAGCTGCTATCCCAAATCAAAGATACGTAATTACCTAAATCTAAGTTTAACATGAATGGACTAGAACAAAAAGTAACTAAACTTGGCTTACTTATATCAATGCAAGGAACTAACTGTATTACGGTCAAAGTTGCTCCATACAAGAAATGAAAATTGATTATATCAGATGATGACTGGTTATGTAAAAGTAAATCAAAGCAATAGTGTTACATCTAGATTGCTAAGACCAGTTAATAATGGTAAAACAAATTTAAATTTAAGTTTAAATTTTAGGGGGAATGGGAAATTTTTTCAAAATACTTCAACACTTCGAATTATATTGCATGCAAAAATTTCATATAAAATTATTTTAAAGTCTTTTCGTATAAAATGTTTCGCATTTTAAAAGATAAACTCTTAAGTAAAGATGAAGTAGTATAGGGCTTGGCATTGTTCACGGGATATCCTAAACGTAAACAATACTAACAATAAATACATTTCTACATAAGATTATTAATTTAAAAAATAAAGGATTTAAATTCAGGTCTTTTATTGTCAATTTACTTTATATAAAATTTAAAAATAATTTGAAAGAGAAAATCCAGATAAAACGCTCTAAAAGTAAACATATAATTCAGTTACGAATCAAAATTCGCAAAAAAAGTTCATCGAGACCAGATAATTCCAAAATATTTATTTTGGAAATTCAGATAAAACTTAAGATCATTCCATTGCTGAAAATTAAAATGTTAATTGTGGTTATTTCCCACATTAGAAGGAAAAAATCATCCTACCTACCTCATCAGACATATTTGCGCCAACTATAATACACCTTTTGCCAGTTACTTTTCCACTGTAGTGTAAACCGGCCTGCTAACATCGAAAGAGGATAAAGTTGAGTCGCGATATTATTTTGGATTTTCAGTGTAATCAAAGGGCCCTTTTAGCCACCCCACCCCCATTATTTGCGATTCAAAACAAGCCCAGTATGCATAGGGTTATACAAAAAATTTAAATTTTTTCAGTTTTTTTATAAAGGATTTATCAAAATTAAAGAACTGACCAAATCTTTGCATGTTTATTTACATGCGAAAGTCAAACCATCAATGAAATACAAATGTTAGTGTTGTTGTTAATTTTTCAAACGAATCCGATACGATAACTGCAGCAGTTTGTACATGCCTTGCTAGATCTAGTGTCAGATTTTTAGCAAAATGTAACCACGTTGGAGCTATTTTTTTTGCAGTTGAAGATTTTAACCGCAAAAGATCTGAAATAACTTTCCGATCCTGTAACATGCACATCTAGACGTTCTAAATGGAATATTCCTCATAATTCATTGTCAAAAACTTTCTGAATCAAAGAAACGGCTATCAAAAAAAACTAAATTTGGTGACAAGTTTGAACAAAAAATTGAATCCAAGTCTAACAATATGATCTTACCATAAAAATGTAATTAAAAGTGATTTAGATGTGATTTGGTGTACTATAAGAAGTAGTTTGTGAGGAAGTTCGCATTTCTAATAACGCAACAGACACCACAGTATATAATGATGACCTTCCGTTTAACAAATTTTACAACATGTCTAAATATTAATTCAATGATCAATATTCCTGAAGAAAATAGTGATATCAAAAAGAGGACTTGAGGTCAATCGTCTTTGGATCTCTGGTGGCAACTGCTAAAGGAAAAGGAAAATGTCCAACAGTAAATTATGTCGAGCCATAAAAAAATAAAATTGACATCATGCTGTGCTTATCATATCAAACTTTATGGATGGGATTAAAAAGAGAATGCCTTAAGGACATATATCATTCCTCACTAAATACTCCAAAACTGTTAATGTTACTCATCATAGTCTAATTCTTTCACATACTCATCCTTACCTTGGAACTTCATTAGATACATTAATATCTAACACCGTCACAAATAGAACACAGGGTGTTGAAACCATGTCCCCCTTCATAAGAAAAAAATTTTTTGTTTTTTAAAAAAATGCTTTGGATTCCATATTCTATATTTCACATCCATATTTTTATCAAGTACAAGAGTTGTTTTTTTTTACAATTAAAACAAGTAGACGTTGTTGTGTGGTTTAGAGAGTCGAATTACTGCTAAATGTTGAAACTGTAACTTCCAATTATAGTTGCAGGCAAAAAAAAAAAACAGGAGTCAAGCATTTTTATCGTCGTGCTCTTGTTGCTGAACTTTTTATGAGATGAGGATAGAGACAAGGATAATGATGTGAACTTCTTTATCAACATGGTGGATGGTCAAAACACAAATAATGAAGTTTGCAGCAAAAAAAAAAAAAATAAAAGATACTTTTTTTAAACCCACACATTCCTTAAAACATTGTGAGGCATCAAAAACAGTTATACGATTTACTAAAAATGGAAAGTAACTTATATTTAGTTTTGTTGTACGTTTTTGTTTTGAATAGTGTATCACGAGAGTTTATAGGAGTTTTTTAGCCAATTTTACTTGGTTCTATCTAATAGATTTTTAATTTAAGGTGTTCATTTTCAATGGTGGTCAATTTTAAAAGCATGATCTAATAATCATAAAAATTTTGAGTGTGTAATGTTTCACAAATGATTCATTGTTTAAATGTTCCACTTACATTTTTTACTATGGGCAGTGGTGGCATGCTTTGGAAAATGTTGAAATGGTGTAGTAATCATTATATTTTATTTGCTTACTTCTGGTGGTGGGACGATTGGAGGTAAAAAGTTGTAAAGAAACTACAAATTGCAAATATTTAATCAAACAATGGTTTCAGAAAAAAAGCTAACGTGCCATTTATTATGTGGTAATTTTAAATTCAACCGATAGTTCATTCGAAATGAATTTGAACATCAGTAATTCAAACAGCTTCAACAGCAGTTAATTGTGATAGACTACGCTTGAAAGGTGGAATATTTAGAGATACGCCCTCAGGAAGAATATTTGCTATATCAAAACCAAGGTCTGCCGTAACATTATCCCCCTTCTCTAGTAATTCAGGTAAACTAGATTTTGAAGTTAGTTCTTTATCAGAAAGTTTTCCTGTCCACAATTTTTAAAAGAAAAGCTACTTCACTATTTGGTGAAACACCTACCAAAGTTTGCCATGTCTCATGGTGATTATATTGTAACGAAGTTTGAGATTGTGCTTTTATTGATGCCTGAAGATGTCTTGATAAAGATCTCTGTACCATCAATTATAATTCTTGTTGTTGAATGTTTTTTTTGGGAGGTATTTATGGGCAACAGCTGTGATGGATAAAGGAACATTAGTGGCAGTTCATTATACAAAAAATTAATTCATGTTGTAAATATGCGTAAAATAAGTCATGGTGAAAAATCAAATCCTTCAATGAAATTAAAAATAAATAATCCAGCTTTTCAACGTACCAATATAATGAAAAGTTCATCAAAAAGTTCCACCTTTTGCTTAGGGCCACACTTTCTTTGAAAATTATTGTTTGTTATGTTTGTTATGTCCCCTCCAATAGTGCATTAGATATTCAAATAATGACAATAATGAAGCGTAACTAGGAAAGCCTGTATAAAACCGGATTAGGATCGCCTTTAACTTCTTATACACAGAAGTTGTTGACCCAACCTTATCCCCGTTTTCATGCAATGTTGTGGTTTTCACTATTGCAAAATCCGTAATTGGCAAATGGTCTGTTCTGCTTTAGCCAGAGATGTTTTCAATCAAAAACTGTTGAGTAACAATCAATTTAAAATTTTGTGAAAAAATATTTGGCCTATTTTGTTTTCTAACTGCAAAAAAATAACTTTATACATTTCCTCAAAGAAGGCTTAAAATAAAGATCTAAGAAAATAAGAAACTTTATGGAATTACACAAACAAAATTAAGTTACCAGAAAAATGTTCATTTCACATAACTTTTTGATACCTTGACAGGCATTCTTTAAAATATAACATTTTTGTTTGATTGGCGTTTTAATCATACTGCCAAAAAATAGGATTCATCTTGGTAACAAATGACAGGATTTGATTGAGATTGGGGGACTTATTACTAAGCAGTTGGTAGATGTGAAGTTTGGGACCAACTGTTGAAAATAATGTAATTTATTTCAATATATACAAATGAATAAAAACATTACCCAGCTTCGTACAATCAACGTCATGACAAGGACGTTTAGGAAGTTCAAATGGTGGCCAGTGTCGAGGACGCTTTTCATTTATTTCAAACATGGGGCGCTTCTCACGTGATACCACCAACTATAAAAAAATAAATAAACAAGCTTCAAAATAAAATACTATATTTAAATATTAACACTCAACTAATGCATGCATGGATACCCATTTTGCAGATGTTGAATTCAGTAAGTAAATTTATTAAAAGCTCTGGTGACATCAAAGAATTTTTTAGATTTTAAAATAATTTCACCAAGACTCAAAAACAGAATTGCCTATAGATATATCCCACAATCAAATTAATCCAAGTAGTGCTTTTTGAAAAGACAAGTGTTGATTTTTGGCCAAGTACCCAATATTTTTTAACATGACAGCTTTGTAAATAACATTTTATAACTTTTTTTCTCAAGATCAGGACATAAATTGCTAAAAAAAAATCAAATTTCATCTTTGGAAAATTTGTTTCGGGCTTACAGCAATTTAAAAATTTCCAATAAACAAACAAACGTCATTGAAAAAAATATTTTCTAGTAAAATAAAATATTTCAAAAATATTGGACAAAAATTTCTTAGAAATTATTGAAAAAATGCCATTTTTGGACAAAACTTTCAAAACGGCTGACATTTCTTAACATTAAAATTTTGGCAAAACATTCAGAACATTCAGAGTAATCTTGAGAAAAACTAAAATAATACCAAAACAAAAACAAATAAATAATAACATAAATAACAATAATAATATCAAAAAAAAATTTTTAAATTTAGTTTCAATCACTAGAAATTTGAACACGGAATATAAATAATTTAAATAATAATATTTATATAAATGTATATAATATTTATATAAATGTATATATTGCATAATGAAATTCAAAAATCTGCTCATTACATAAGTAACTAAATTTATACCTCAACACCCAACGTTAATTAAAAGTTGCTTAGATAATTTTTTAAAATTATAATGGTTTAGGAATTAAAAATTCTTGCATAGACAAGGATAAGGTATATAAAATTTCTTGTTCTAAATTTGATCCTAATTAATGGTCTCCTAAAACATGTTATAGTTTTAGAGCTTCCTTGTGTTGTTAAAACATCAGATTAAAACAATATATATATATCAAATGTGTCTACTATAAATTTAATTTGCTGATAATTATATATTTGTTATTATTTGTTGTGTTATAATTTTTAAATGCATAAATATATATTGTAATGATAAAATTCAAAAATCTGTTAATGACATCAGCCCCAGTACTGTGAGTTGATTAAAATTTTAGCAATCAACCAGTGGTTGCTTCTCAACCAGTTGATTATAAAAAAAGTGTAATAAAAAAGAAAAATTAAGAAAGTTTATTCATGCTCATCTTAAGGATGCTATCTGCCAATGTAGAACAAGAAATAATAAGTAGATGAAAACATTAATGGTGGAGAAATTCAGTTTTTGTTAAAAAAAAAAAAAAAATCATCTTCATGTTTAATAAGTTTTTGCAGGTTTTACTTTTCCCATGAAACATAAAAACAAAAAGAGGACTATCTTGCATACTTTGGTTTCATTTTTTCCAGGTGAGATTAATATCAATATCACTGTCAATCATAAAAGAAACATGCTAAACACAATCTCGCACTTGCTAAAATATAATTAAAAATTAAATTCAATATTTTGATAAAACATGTTTTACAGTACATAGTAATGCAGAAATTTGTTAGCCATAATCTAAAAAACATTCACTAATTTGATTCATTAATCGATCATTTTCGAAATAAAAGTAAGGGGCTTTTTGCAACCATTCCAAAGTGTTTCCGATGACGAGCACATGTCTGGGATTAGGCAATATATTGCAAAAAATCCTGCTAAATTTGGTTTGAAGCTTTGCGTGTTAGCTGACAATAAAACTGGTTACTCCTGTAGCTTTAACATATACACAGGTAAAACAAATAAGGTCTATGAACACGGCCTTGGTTATCACGTTGTTATGAAGTTGATGCAACCACTCTTGAATCAAGGATACCATCTATTCATTGATAGTTTTTATACCTCATGTGAACGGATCTCCAGCATGCAGCACCAACACAGAAAACAGAAAGGGATTCCCTGTGACTTTGAAAGATGGAAAGGTGTGAGCGAAAAAGAAAGAACGAGGTGAATTGAGATGGAGACTTGAGGGTGACTGTCTTGTGTTGCAATGGATAGATAAGGTCGTCACAATGCTCTCAACCATTGAAAATGCTAATTATTTTGTTGAAGTGAACTGCAAAGTCAAAGTAAACCAGAAATGGGAAATGATTGTTGTAAAGAAACCGTTTGTTGTGGAAAGATACAATGCCTACATGAATGCCGTAGATCAATCTGATGAGATGTTGGCAAAATAAAATCTTCTACGCAAATGTATTAGAAGGTGGAAAACAACTATTTCAACTCATTTACCCACTTTTTCAGATAAAAAAAGAAATTGTAAAGTTTTTTACCAAACTGACGAGAAGGAACTGAAAGTTTACAGTTACTGCTCGGTCCCAAAATGCAATCAATACTTGCACTACACAATGGATAAAAACTGTTCTGCTATGTGGCATTCATTAGATTACTACAGGAAAATTGATAAGTAAGGGGATACTAATTTATACAACTGTCATTTCTCGACATCTTCTATTCTAATCTGCAGATTTTTAAATGTCATCAACAGATTAGCAGTAAATCTTCTGTTACGCTTTGATCTGTTATTTCTGAACTATGATATTTATGATCACCAAATTTTAAGTATTATCTTTGAATTAAAAAAAAAAAAGAAAAAAAAAATCACTAATATTACGTCATTTCATCTATTTTGAATTTTGTTGCAGAAATTTTTTTTTTTTTAGATTTTGTTGATATTTTGATGTACAGGTTTATATGGTTTAAAAAAGTCATTTACCACCAATTCACTTATTTTCAATTTCTCTTAAAAACCCATATATAAAAACCCTGACATTCAGTGAAAGTCTGCTTGTACTACACACTTAAGATAAACTACTCTCTACATAAATTCCTTCTATAAAACAATATGGATTTTATGACTTTTCTACCTTCGGATTTACTTTAACCTTCATTTAAATTCACAAAAATAGATATTTACAGAAATTATGAGACAAATATTTTTGATTTGAAAAAGTGTTGATCTAAAGTTACCTCGTTAATACCAGAACACAGGTCATCAAAATCTGCTTCAGTATGGCAGTAGAAACCCTAAATGGATAAACAAGAAAATTTATGAAATAAAGTTTTAAAACTCTAAGTGTACCAAAAAAAATTTTTCAATAACTTTACATTGTTTCCAGACAAAAAATGATAACATACAGATTTTGAGAAATTCTTTTTCAGCATAAAATGACAAAATTCAAGCAAAGTCGATCATTTAATATGTTAACAATAAAAATTTCAGCAAAATTATTCCGATATTACTTTTATTTAAATTATTACGATAATTTAACTTTATTTCAAATAATTAAATGTGCACATTTCATAATTCTGTGAGTAAAACTCTGTGAAAAAAAGTACCTTTCCTAAAGCATAAAATGCGAAAGTTATTTTTAACACGAAGCCAAAATATCAACAAAATCGAAAAATAATTTCTTTCAAGATATCAAGAAGTAATTTTTCAACACAACTTGATGTTTTGGTGCCTGACCCTGGGAAAAAAGAATTTCTTTGCAGGTGACCATAAGGAAAAAAAGATGTCTTCTATAACTCTCTCTTTAACTGCATGTAAATTTGTTGCCATTAAGCCTAATAGGACAATTTTTGGTCCTGGGGTCTGGACCTGTTAACATTTTCAAAATGGGCAAAATAATAAAATAAAATCTTCAATAGTATTATGAAACACTGAACAAAAAAAAAAAAAAAAAAAAAAAAAAAAAAAAAAAAAAAAAAAAAAAAAAAAAAAAAAAAAAAAAAAAAAAAAAAAAGAGAATTTACATGTTTCAAGGCCCGGATCCAGGTAACAAAAAAATTTTGGCAAGTGGCCATGTAGGTTAAAAGAATTTTCTCTAAGGAAAACATTTTCAAAAATTCTCCAGGAGTCGAAATAGCGATAACAATATTAATCTAAACGATGAATTTTATTGGTGAGTATATTTCAAATTTTATTTTCAGAATAATATAATGCAGAACAAATGTTTTTAATCTATTTTTTTATTCATAACCTAGCAGGTTCCTCAGGTGTTCAGATCCTAAATGGAATTTTTTTTCATAACAGCTACATTTGTGAGTCTGTAAGGAAAACTTATTGTGTTATTTACAAAAAAATTTTTACTCAAGCTGATATTTCCACAGGTAAAAATGTGTGTTTAAACTTGTACCTGTGGTATGGAAAGGTATTAACGACAAAAAGTTTTAATATCAAAACTTTATCAATTACTTACTAAAGATATTGATGGATCCAGATTCGCAAAATTCATAAAGCAAGGATAAACACAGTGAAAACTCTAAAATAAATAATGACAGTTATATATTTTATATTAGATAAATTCCTTAACTCACCAAGTAAGTTTTCCCACAATGTCTCTCTTCTCACATGTCTTGTTCTAAGCAGTATCTTTTTTCTTTCTTTTTTTTGATAATTATTTGTGTCAGATTTTTATGGGTTTTAAGACTATGGAAATGAGAAAGATGAAAATGTCTTTTTTTTCTTCTGAAGATGATTACTCTTGCTATTCAACAACTAAATATGTTTTTAAATATTAAATTGGTTAATTTTCAGTCATTTAAATGAATAAAAATTTAATCACAACTACCAAGATAGCCAAAATCCATTATGCAGCTGCAGCCTAGTGAAGGAATCAGTTACACGCTATATGCTGCTTACCACTTCTATAAGCATCCACTCCTTGACAGCCTAAAGCGGTATTGTAAAGTATTCTACTGTAATAAAATAAAAATACTTTCAGTTTTAGGTTTGTTAACTTGTAATCTATAAATTTAAAAAAAAAAAAAAAAAATGAAGATACTTGGTGATAATTTTCACCCTTTCCTGAAATTCAAAACCTTGCTAGGTTAACATGTCTGACAACCCAACTGAGTTAGATTTTTTGGATATTTGTTATTTTTAAAATTTTTTCAGAAGTTTATGAAATAACATTGTTTTTGATTATCATTTGAACAATAGCTCACCTAACATTTGCTTTTTTTTTCTTGAATTTAATTTGAGATTAAAGCATATTAATGGTCTATTTTTTGATGCAATTGCTAGAATCAATGAAAGCATTTAGCTGGTGGTCAAACTGAAGTTTCAAGTCATGCTATGGTCAGTTCTGATCATCTTTCAAATACTACAGGTAAAGACGTTTATATTTCATTTTAAAAAACTAGCCAAATAATCTAATTTTCCCTGGCAAATGTCTTATAGAGGAGATAAAGTAAACAGGTAAGATATTTTTTATTTTCTTTTCAGCCAATGACCAGACCTGCTGTAGCATTGCCATGGAGAATCCTTTTTCACGTTTTATAATTTATAATTTTAATGCAATATTTATATGCTGATGGCTTTATATAACAAACATGCGTGGACTTGGGTTCCATAACTTATAATATCCAAGGCTATTGCAGATAATAAATGAGACACCAATTCTAACAAAATGTAACAAAATTTTAAAACGATCTTTTTCAATAACCTTATTCAATAGTTAAGTGGTATAGATCCTAATTTTCATTAGTTTAAGCTGAAATTTTGCTTTAAAGTTCATCATCATCATCAACGCCGTCATAGTCGTCGTCGTCATCATCATCATCAAGACGTTTTCACTACAAAAGCTGCAAAAATGGCACAGTGCATACAATGACGTTGAAAGCAGATTAATTCAAAAAAAAATCTCTTTACTCATTAAAGAATTATTCCAATTTATGCCTCTCAAAGGTTTTTTAAAAAAAATAGTTTAACTCTTCAACTTAACTTATTTGCATCTACGGAGAAGTTCCGCACACAATTTTAAAGAGCATGATTTCATTTAAAAGTTGTCAAAATTTCAAAGAGAACTAAAAAAAACATAATAAGTTTGAGCTCTTGGAACAAACCTCCCCATTATTTTTTAAAGAAAATATTTTTTGATCGCAAAATTCTATTTCCTTTAATATGAAGTACATCAACTCATCTTAAAGCCATTTAAAACCATTAACAGACAGCCAAATTTTATGTATAAAAGATTAAAAATAACTTTATGACGGTTGTGCCCAACTTAGCCTCTAGGGAGAAAAATAAAAGCAACATGAATTTAAAGGTGCTTTTAAAATATAATATAATTTTTGTGGCGAATGTCTAGTAGAAAACTAAAAAATTTTAAAAAAGGGGTAAAATTTTAAAACCTTTTTTCTCAAGAACATTTATTTACTAAAAAGAATAGCATATTTTTTTGAAACCTCTGTGATACCCAAATTGTCTCAAAATGAAAAAAGATTGTTTTAAAGTGAAGATGGGCTGTTTTAAAGTGAATATGTGTTGTTTTAAGGGAAATATTATATCTAAGTCAATTTTAAAAATTATAATAAATGTATAAACGTATATACGCATGTATGTATGTATATACGCATGTATGTATGTATATACGCATGTATGTATGTATATACGCATGTATGTATGTACTTAC
>JAUZNK010003470.1:0-10904 GCA_035046665.1 Euphysa ruthae | reverse complement strand
AAAAAACTACATAAAACATAACTATTGACGAGGGTTCTCCTTTGTAAAATATCCAAATAGCTTATAAATCTAATCAGACAAGAAAGTTTGATATTTGCAATAGTACATAATTTTCTTATATGTTTCGAGAAATTCAATTTAGAATCAATATGAATTCCTAACTGTTCCACTTCATTTTTTATAAATGCATCTTTTCCACCAATATTAAGAGAGGCTGGTGGGGTTTTCATTCCCATGAACATTATTTGAAACTTTGCAGGGTTTGTTGTCATAGAGTTATTTTCAAACCACTCCTGAAATCTGGTTTCAATATATGTATTTAAAATTTGTTTTGGATCTATTTACATTTAAAAACTTTTTGTGAGAAACTGGTCAGAAATAATATTGTAAAAAATTCGTAAGGCTCGTGCCCCTGAAACATTTCAAACTTGTGACAATGATTTTTCCCAATTTATTTGTAAAGATATAGCTACCATTTTGCCGAAATTTATACTGTTGCAAATCATTGTCAATTTTTTGGGTCAACCAATTAGAAAATTTAATTTGATTTTATATTTAAGTAAATTTTAGCAAGTTCTTGAATAATATCTAAAATTTCATTATTTTTCTGCAAATCTGTTCATTTGATTTTTTTTTAATTTTATAGGTCATAGCAGAAATTTTTTGATACGTGTGACCACCTGCCAAAATTTCTCATTTGAAGGCATAGGCTCGAATTATAAGCAAAAAAAAAACGAAGCTTTTTTTTTAAGTTCCCTAAAAGTTATGCTCTGGATATGCTTAAATTTTGTATCATGATAGGAAAATTTTTTTTTTCTAATAAATAAAAAGGCCAAAAATCAGCATTTTTGTCTTCTTTAAAAATTTTTTTATGTTCTGAATACCATAATTTTTTTTATTATTTTAGAAAATGATAATTTTTAAAATTTACTCAATAATATAATTTATTTCGTATAATTTCTAATATTTTGGGCTGGTTGTTGTCTATCTTGAAATTTTTTGGGGCTGGGCAGGCATGCCAGAACATCCCTAAAAACTTTCTGTTATAAGTATGAATTATCACTTCTAATATAATGGGCATGTCTGCGATCTTGCACAATTTTTCCGGTGGGTTTTATTCCTAAAAAAACAAAAGCAGCTTTTTATGACTTTAAAATGTTGATTTGATTTTTAGCTTAAATTTTTGATTATATCTGTAAATGATATTTATGACCTATTGAACATCTGGTTTTCAAAAAAATCTCATGATTATTTCAAAAACTTCATGGTTCCAGTCAATTTTTGTTCACTTTAGCAAAACTTTTTTTTCAAAAATTCAGTTCTGTTAACCATAAAATTCATTTTTGACCCATGTCCATATATTTTTGACCCATTTCCATATATTTTTGACCCATGTCCATATGTTGAAATTTATTGTTATTTACAAGTCGACCTTAGACAATAACTATTAACAAAATAGACATTGCTGCACATGTGCACTAATATTTGTACTTTTCACCATTTTATAAATGTAAAACCTAAAGAATTTTTTGATCATTTTTTTATTTTATATTAAAACTATTCTTAATTTGTTTTAATTTGTCATCAATTGCATATCTAGTTACTTTATGAAATGCTTTCTCTATCATGACAAGTTAATTTTAGGATTTCATTGTTTTTTAAATATTTTTGGACCAGCTGCGACCATTCTTAAAAGCATTTCCCTCTTATTTAGTCATCAACTTTCTTTCTTCTTTTTAGAATAACAAATGAATAAATAAATTTCATTTCACTGATTAAAATGGCAGAGGCTCCAGACAAAAATACCTCTGAAAAAATTGTTGCAGACAAAACAGAAGCTGTATTTCGTAATTTCGTGTATGAGAGACTAACAAGTGAGATTGATAAAGAATCTAGTGAAGGTAGTCTTGAAGTCGGTAGCCTCCCGTCTACAAGTGTTAATGTCCTCAACAACTTAAGAAGAGAAGCCAATCAGATAAAGCCTGATATCTCAAACCAAGCAGATAATAATATAAAACTTGGAAAATGTCTATCCATAATGGGTGACGAAATAAACAAACGATACAGAAAAGATTTCGCTGAGATGATTGCTCTCATGAATTTAGACGGAGACGAGGATGTTGCATATGACGCTTTTGCTAGAGTTGCAAGTAAATTGTTTACGAGTGGTATAACATGGGGCCGAATTGTAGCACTTTTATGTTTTGGCTATGAAATAGCATTGTCTGTAATTAGACTTAAATGTCAAAGTATTGGTAAATTCTTTCGCAAATTAATACGTGTTGTAGTTGACTTTATATGTAATGAAAAAATTGCCCAGTGGATTGCTAGACATGGCGGATGGGTAAGTCTTAGTGTTATGTCACAGTAATTTTATTAGTTGAAATCTGACCTGGAATTATAGTATATCACATGTGATGGTGGTAATATTTTCTCCCAATGATATCTCTTTAGGCATTCACTGGCTATTGTGACCTAATTCTTTAAAATATACTGTAACTTGAAAATTAATCACTAATTGGCTAGAATTGGGCCCACACAAAAAACTGTATATTTATTTATTCATGTTTGTTAAGTGAAGATATTTTCTGACCTTTAATGGCATCTGTTGAAAAGTTTTACTTTTTTATACAGAGTCAAAAAATGGTTTCTGTTGACTGAAAAATTTGACAAAATCCTTTCTTTTCTGTTATTGGGCACAATTATGGTTGTTTTATCAGAGGTCCTAACAACAGGCGTCAAACAAATTTTTTTTTCGAGGTGGATATTGTCATACACAGAAAAAAAATACTGGTGTACAATTTTTAAAAAGCTAGTATGCTACCATATTTTTACAATTCCTCAATTTTACAAATTTTACAACCTTTCTTGTGTTTTTAAGGGGTTTTAAAAATAATCCTAAAGACCACGCGTACTATTTTTGTTTTAAGTGTAGTTTTTTTTTACAAAAGTATTATATAATTTTGAACCCCAAACACCAGTACTGAGCTGCAATTCAAATGCTACATTTCTCAGTCTTAACTTTGGCGGAAATATTTTAGACCAAAATTATATTGAACAAAATTTTTTTAGATAATTAAAACAGCTGTAAGGTTAACCTCGTATTCATAATGTTCAGCAAAAATATCAACCATTGTATCTCAACTTAACTATAAGTATCAGTTGGAGATATAAAGGTGTTATAAACTGCTTTTATGTTATAATTGTATTTGCAATTCTTTCTAACAATAGCAATGGACAACATAAGCTCAAACTGAAAACAAACTTATATATTTTATTAAATGCTTGTTTTTTTCCATCACTTTGATGCGATGTTTGCATGAATTATATTTTAGCTTGTTTAAAACCCACAGGAAAATAATTTTTTTAAATTTATTTAATGACGTTTTCTTGATTTCATAGCACTTTGATTTGAAAATTTTGTCTGCATTGCGTAAAAATACTTCTGAGAAATGGACAGTAGTTTTAAATAAAAGGATAGGCGATAAACAATAGAAATACAATGAAATTTAAATTAAGCATGAGGACGAGAGCAAAACATTTAGTTTTAAGTGACATGATTTCTGAGAATCAAATGTTTTAAAAATATATCACATTAAATTTTTTTATTTTCAAAATGCTAATTGTTTTTTTAATGAATTAATTTTTTTAAATTTAATATTTAATTATCAGCTAAGGAGAATGGTTGTCTGACCAAACCTGTGAGCCATTCTGAAAATATAGCTTAAGGTTATTTTTTGACCCCATGTTAAATATATAAAAATACAAAATACATGAGTGAGGTCCAGTATATTATAGATCAAAATATAAAGTATATAAAAATTTGATTTTATAGAGTTTTGTGGTTTTAACAGGACTGTTAGCTCATAAATAATTAACAAAGGTTAAATTGAAGTAAACTTTGTGTTCCAAAGAAACAAAGTAAATCAAAGACAAAATAAACTGTTAATTTATTTTGCAGTATTTAGTAATCTATATTAGTCAGTTTTAAAAGTTGAAGATTAAGAGAATAACTTTTGGACTGACTGTGTACATTTTTCAGTATATAAATTTTCTAGTTTATCTTTGTCCATGGTTTTTTTTGGTGGATTTCATCACATGACCTTTGATTAGGAGTATCTGGTATTGGCAAGTACTTTAGCCTTCTGGAACGAGTATTCTTTGTATTTTCTTTCTTGGTTTATCATTTATATCAATTGTTAGTGTACAAAGTCATACTCTGCAAAGAAAACCAAGGTAAGATATCAAGAACATGTTGTACGATCATATGCTGGCACCCTATTTTTTGAGCCCTGAAAATTTTTTGAAATTCTCTTGGAACCGCTTATTGATTTCTTTTTCAAACTTTGAATGAAGTCATAAGACCAAGTATCCTTCGGGTATCCTTCAAACCATATGGTAACCTGTCAAAAACTTTAAATTTTTGGTATCAGGCCTAAAATATTAGTTTTAGATTTTAGGTTAAAATTATTTGTTTCATTATCTTCAAAATCACCCAGAAAATTTTTTTGAATTATGCTGCAGTTAATTAGAAATTTGCAGTTTGCCACCATCAATACCACTAATTGAATGAATTAAATTGAATAAAAACTTCATATTGTATTGCATTGTATTGTATTGAAAAGTGTTTTATAAGAATGCTTGTTCTTAAACTTGAATTTAGAAAATGTGGTTTCTGATATTTCTAACATACTGGCTATCAAATTTCATGAAACCCATAGTAGAACTATTGAGTATCAGGTCAATTTTGGTTTAAAAGTAAAATTATCAAAAAAAATTTCAGGAACAAAGTAAATTTCGTATAATTAATAAAAATAATAATATTTTCAAATATTCTTGGAAATATTTTTTTGGATCTCCCACTTAGTGCTTGTTTTTCTTTAATAAACAATCTTTTTAAATTGATTGTTTTGATTAGGATTTGTAACCCTCGGTAAAACCAGATAATTTATCCATAACCTTCAAAAGTAAAGTAACAACTTATTTCCAACTTATTTGTATTTTTAGTATGGGGCCAACAAATAGGTTTCAAACTACATTTTTTACAGAAGGGCCCATGAGTTCTTGTGTACTGAGAGCTCCCATTTGAGCTCAAGGTAAAGAAAATCATTGGTTTCAAGGTAGGTTCAAACCTAGCTCTAGGGCCTTGCTTTATCCGCTAGTCCAGACCACCTGGATCAGATTTTCTGCATTTTTTTATTTCTTTTCTATTTTTAATGTATTGGTTACAGTTGTGTAAATAATTCACTGGTGATAAAAGATTTTATCGTTTATGTCTTTACGTTGTCTTTGGCATTTTCTGTTTATTTATGTTTAAATCTATTTGGCAAACAAGCAGAATTAGAAAATCATTTTAGGTTAATATAATTGGACTTTTTTATATATTTACATCATCAATCTGTATCATTAGTTTTCTTTTGAATATTTCTAAAAATACAACAAATAATAAATTGGACAATGCTTTATTAGAACAGGTATTTTGAATATGGTTCCCAGAAAGACAAAAATATCTGATGCTTTCAGACATATTAACCAACCTGGATAGTGGAAATATGGGTTTTGTAAGGGTGCGCAATAATGGCTAAATATTCTGAGATGATGCTCTCTTTGTACTTTGGCCATTAAAGAAATTTAAGGTAATCCATGTTTGCCTTCAGTCAAGTTTAGGCAATTTGGGCTCAGCTAAAGTTCTGGAAGAGTTTTTACCAGACTAGCCTGCCCATTTTGGCAACAACCACTGCGTCTAAAAAAAAAAAAAAAAAAACATGTCAATAAGATTAAAAAGATGAACTCTAATAAGATCTATAAATTTTTTTTTTAAGTTAACTTTTTCCCAAAAAAATTTGTAGTTTGGGGACATTGTATTGGGCTCCGTAGCGGTTCAAGGCTATCAAAAGCTCTCTAGATATACTGCACTATTTGCTTTTAAAAGTCCTTGTCATCTGTACAATATGTCAAATCTTTTTTTTTTCCCTTTCTTATATCAGACTCTGCTACAGGAAGGAACACTTCAATTAATAAACAGTTATATTTTTTTATATTGTCAATTTTTTTTTGCTCTTGATATATTATGTAATCATTTGATTTTTAGCTATATCTAATTCTATTGTTAAAAAAAAAACTTATTTGTTTTTTGAATTAACATTCATTTTAAAAATTTGAAAAGTTTAGCCTATTTCTTTTGGCAGTTTTTGCGTGCGTATAAGTTCGTCTTTTTCTGGCCTGTGAATTTTTTATGACTATTTACAGATGCATTGAAATATAATCTAAAAGGTATCGACTAAAATAAACTTTTGAATAAAATTTATTTTCTTAGTTAATGTTTGTTATCATTTTAGTATTTCCATTATTCTTCTTTGATTTTTCCATAATTATTTTTTGTTTCCAAAAATTATGGTGAAGATGATTCTAATTAGTTTAGCTGTAGTATTCCAATCAGATCTGTCTAAATCCATAATACATGATTCAAAGGAGCTTATGATGTTCATATATAATAGTTTAGAATACAGGGATTATTTTCGTCCTAGATTTGTGAGTTCAATAGTTGGATTGTTGGATGTTTAGAATTATCTTTAGAAAGCTGCAATTTAATCACAATACTAGGTGTTGCGTTTTTAATTTAGGTGGAAGCAAAAGCAAATAAAGATTATTAATATAGTGTTGATTCTAAAATAACTGAATTTAAGTCATAAATGCTTCTAGATGATATGAAAAGAGTACAGAATATTACCGAAAAATCTAAAAGCCATAAAGAAAGAAAAGAAACACCAAAAAATTTTGCCTTGGTCAGGAAGTTTATTGTTTCAGTTATTTTCTTTATAGAAAAGAATATAGTAGAATATTCGGAATTATTTAGTTGAATTTCAAATCTTCAGACACTTGTTTTGCTGTGAAACAGCTTATCAGTGTAGCTTGGAAAATGTTCTATGTAAGTTAAAAAATCACTTATACTCACAAGTATTTTACTGAAACAAACCGCTTGTGTTGGGAGTAAGTTATGATAATGTAAAATACTGGAAAAAGGTATTGACCAAATATATTAAACACAGAATATTTATCAAAAGTTTTGTAGAGATATGCTACAGTTAGTTATATGAAAAATGTTACTACAGCATTATTTGATATCTCAAAATTTTGTTTGTATCTGAAAGATGTCAAAAAAAAATTCTCTAACTGGAATTTGCTTAACAATTAATTTAGTCTATAAAGCCACTATCACCAAAAAAAATAATGGATCTAACTTCTAAATAGGTTTACATTAGTTAGAACTATTTTTAAAATGAGGGTTAGAAGTCACAAACAAGTTTTTTAGTTTAAAATACATTCAAAATACTCTAAGTACATTTGGAAATGAAAAGACAAACAGATTACATCTAACACGGTTTGAAGTTTAGGTCATGTTTATTAGAAAAATCTTCGTTCAAATCATTAGATGAAAAAAACTTATTTATTAAGTTAAGCCTTCTTCATCTAATGATTGAAAAACAAAAACTTGTCTGATAAATATTTCAATTGACGAACTACCTTGCTCCACATTCCAATCTCTTGTATATTTTTGTGATTTAGTATGCATTAATTGACGTAAATAACAATGAAATTGAAGTCTGGTTAAAACGAGGTTTAGCTGTTACAGCAATAGTTGCGGTATTGTATTCAGTTTATCGCATCAGTCGCTGAAATATTTTGGCTGAACAGAGAGCTAATCATGTGCGACATAGATATTCTATGAGCATCATAAAAAAGATATTTATTACTGGAAATCAATTTTTCTGATTATTAGATTTTTGTGGTGTAACAATTGTTAAAGTATGCATATGATACAATTTTTCATTAACATTTTTTTTTTTTGCATAGTTTTTCTTTTTTTAAACACGCTAATTGAGTAATTTTACAGAATTTTGTTAAGTAAATTTTAAATTTAGTGGATAAGGAGGTAAAAAAAGAGGCTATTCATTTGTTTGAGAAGTTATTTTCTTTTTGATGATTTATCTGAATTGTTTGTAAGTTTTAACTTTTTGAAAATATTTTGTGTTTTAAGCAGCATTAGAAAGCATCACCTGAAGTTTTTGTTTATAAACTTTTTATGACCTGAAAGCAGAATATCTTAGCTTTTTCACCCAGTTCAACGGAATTTAGGATTAAATTTTTGATTTTATTCTGGATAATTTGGGTTTTTTGAAAAATGTTTTGGGCAGGGCTATTATGCCCTATCAAAAACAAACATTTTTGAGTTTTTTTAAAAAATTTTAATATTTTGAAATTTTGAATGACATTTTTGTTATATTTTTAGGCTATTCCAGAAATATTTTATCTAAATTGCATGCCAACCTGTGCTATTTTTTTTTTTTTTTTTGTATTGAACATAGCCCAAAATGCTCAATTATTAACATCTTTGATTTTTTTTAACTTTTCCATTTTGACCAAGTTTTGAAAATTATTTCTTATATTCTGAAATAGTTGGCATATTTATCTTGTTATATATGATTTCAGGTATAGTGGCTATGTACAAAGTGCTATTGCGATCTATTACCATTTTTCAAGGTGGAAATATTTTTAATTCTGTAACCCTTTTTTGATAATTTTTATGAAGTTAAACTTTAAAAAATATTTTGTTTTTTTATATATTTTTTTTTTTTTTTGCTTTAACCCTACCTTAGATATTTAATTTTCTTCAGAAAAACTATCAAGCATACATTGGTTATAGTTATTATTTTATAGAGAATTTTTTCATTTTCTTTGTTTAGAAACAGTTTTAGGGGGTGCTTGATATCAATGAAAACAAAATATATCACTTTTTATAGCAGTTATGTAGGCTTACAAACCAATATAAATGTCTCTAATCAAATTTGATCTTTGGACCTATTCCTGTATACAATGTGGAAACTCTGTCTCTGTCTAAAAATTTAAAAAGAGAAGTTTGAAGAAATTTTTTGTTGTCTATCAAGATATTTGAAAGGATTTTTTTCTTCAAAAATTAAAAGTTTTTCTTTTTTAATTTAAAATTTTGGATTAAAAAAGCAAAAATATCTAAATTTTAATTGAATACTTTTTGTTAAACATATCTTTTAAAATTAAACGACTTTTACTTGTTGAATTTAAGTTAGGCTTAGGTGGCATGCATAAATATTTCTAATATTGATATTTCCCAAAAATTTAAATTTTTTTTATTTTCATCTGATAGCCAGGTTAAGGTAGTTTTTTTCAAGAATTTATATAATTTCAAATATGCTCATTTTACGCGTAAAAAAATAATTTTAAATTTATTTCTAAGACTGTATAATTTTTGCATGATGTTAGAAAACTACCAAAATATCTTTTGACTCATTTTTTGACTCATTTGCTTCTGAAAGAAATAAAGTTCTAATTCTGACAAAATGCTAGAAAATTTGATTTCTGATCATTTTTTTTATTTATATGAAAATAATGTTTTCATGGAGACCATGTTCATGACTATATAATAATTGAAAGCAGGAATTTGGCAGTTGCATATGTCGAACAGTAAAAATGTTAATAATGTCGTAATATTTTTATAATAAAAAAATAGGAAATTACAAACTTTTTGTGTTATTTGCTGATCCGTTATTTTAATGTAAATATGTTAATTATAAAAATAATCTGGAAATATCGTTTCATCAATAACGATGTCCTCAATTTCAAAAAATTATACTTGTTCTTGTTCTGGAATTTTTGTTTTGATGGCTTAAACCAATTTTGAAGAATTAAAAAAAAAAGAAGATTGAAATTCCAAATAATAATGTCAAAAATAACACAGGAAAAAATTTTCTACTAAAAAAATTGCATAAAGGGAAGAGATCGAGAAGCCCTTTTGTAGTTTTAAAAATTTTGTCTGTCAAATAAATATTTACAGTGCAAATTATTTTAGCTTTAGTTGTGGTTGTCGTTATAATATTTTATGTGTGCTTATATTTCAAAATAAAATATATATGGAGTATATGCTGAGATGGAATCCTGTTTATCTTACATTGCTTTGAAGTCAACATTTTGATAAATTTTGACAAACAATGAATGTCATTTAATAATGATGAGAAAGAATTTTAATATGAATTCTCTTCTTAAAATTTTTAAAGTAAAGTTGAGACAATTTCTTCTGAAGATTTTCATTTATGGCGAGGTTATATAATTTGGAAGATGCGCGAGATCATTTTAACAGCAGATAATATGAAGAACATGATAAAATAAAGCTGCATAAAAGTTATTGCTATCATGGAGTGCAATTCTTTTAATAGTAGTGAGTATCTTATTATTGTTTTCTATGAAATAGTAAAAATCCATTAAAATATAATATGGGAAAGACTCATTAAACTATGAAATGGCAAAAATCCCTTAAGCTATCACATCTCTGTCTCATTGAATTTCCCAGTAAATAACAATCATATTGTTACACACCTAAAATATTCACCTGGAAATCATACCCAATAAATATGAAGGTTTTATTTTTAATAATCATTTTAAATGCGAAAATACCAGAGAGTTATATATATTAGGTTTGATATCAACACCCCTTGGTTCAAGAATCTGATGCTATGACCACTTGATTACTACACTCACTAAGCCTTGCTTGTCTATACATGACTCAAGTTTTATTGATTCAGAGATTTATCAATTAGTCACTTGTAAGTCTTGTTGTTGAGATTGTATGAAAAGTTGCAACAGTTCTATTTAAATTCTTCACAGCTTGCTAGTTAGCAAGATGAAGAAAATTTTTTATGAAAAAAAAGGTAGTTTCTAATTTGGTGCAATATAAAATTAGTTATTTGCATGTGATAAGTATATGTAGGTATGTATATGTTTCTGTATGCATGTGTATATGTGTAGGTGTGTGTATTTATGTGTATGCACGTGTATGTATGGTATGTATGTATGTATGTATGTATGTATGTATG
>JAUZNK010003469.1:0-10905 GCA_035046665.1 Euphysa ruthae | reverse complement strand
AGACCACGGGTAGGTGTTGTTTGGACACATTAATGTGAGAGAGGCCATTGTAAGCATTGTAGCTGGAAACGCAATGCTACGGCGATCATCACACCAGGAAGGTAGAGGCTTTATTGGACGCATATCTTTCTATTTTGATGAGCGGGACGTCGGGGCACAGAACTCACCACTTCCCCCCAAGATTGACCATAACTATTGTTAACTCTTTGGAAGTCTTTAAAAATTCTTTATTTGTGTAAAGTACATCTTTTCACAAAGAAATAAACTGCTTAGATAAAAATTGTCTAAAAAGTCACCATACAAAATTTAAAAATTTACGCATTTATATTTTGATGTCAACATATTATTTTAAATTTTGTGCATCAAAGGTGTTCTCACATAAAAAGTTATGATCGCAGTATAGTAAATAGAAGACAGGTGAAAAAAATCTCAACGTACTCATTTAATATCTGTATTGGAGAATCTTATAGTAAAATCGAGAAATTTCAAACAGCGACGCCGCAATCTTTCAGTGTAAAGATAAACAGTGACGCCGCAATCTTTCAGTGTAAAGATAAACAAGGTTAAGGCAAAAGAGATTGCATAGCGAACAAATTTTTTATCTGACACAGATACAAAAAAAAAGTTTCAACATATACATCACAGAATATAATTTTAAAGCAAAATAGCTTACTTTGAAAGTAGCTAATAGTAAAATTTCTGCCATTAAAAATGTTAGTAAAAACGAAAGGATTAAATGGTGCTGGGCGCGTGTTTCTTGATCAACAAACTGAAGAATCGCTGATAAATTCACAGTAAAAGGAAAAGAGGTCTGCAAGTCTTTCATAAACTTATAACGAAGAAAGCTGTTTTTATTTACAATATAAAATTGAATAAAAATAAAAACGGAAACAGCGAAGAATTAAAAAAAAAAAAAAAACAGTATGGTTACAAATGTCGAAATTAGTTATGTTTGAGGCGAAAATCTCGCTTTTACAAAAATATTCTTTTATATTTATTTTTGCTCTCGTATTTTTCCAAATATATTCCAGACCTTGAGTAAACATCATAGACTTTCGAATAGATAGGTTCTCTGAAAATTAGTTAAAAAGTCGACAGTCACAATGAAATCAACATGCTATGAAAAATCCCAAATGTCTCTATGCTTAACCGCAAAAGTGGACGGAACCAAATTAAAAACATTTGTTGTGTTTAATGGCTTATAATATGAGCAAATTTTCCAATTGATTAATGTAAAACACGTTATATTATTTTATTTCGTATAATGGCTAAATGAACACTGATTTGACAATCGAGCGCACTAACCGCAAATAGAAGTTTTGAGGGATTTAGAAGGAGAAACTAATCCATTTCTCTCGATTACCATCTCATTTTCGAATTTTGAAGATATTGGACGAGGAAAAGAGTGATGAAAAACTAATTGACGTGGAGGAAGGACTTTTGGTTTTGCCCAGGACGCTAAATTGATACGATAGAGACTAATTGCAGATTTCTTTTCAGATTTTGTTTTGTGTAGTAGTAGATGACGTATCTGGTCAGTGTATTTGTGAATTGGCCGCAATATGTAATTGATGTTTTTTATCATAAAAAAAAAAACGGAAATTATAATTTCCAAATTAACTGCACTATATATCATACATTGAAATGTTTTTATATTGTGTTGCTATAAACCTTATCGACGGAAATCGGTGTTGATAATGTAAAAATATGTATAAATATGATATATTCACGCAGTTTGCAGCAGTCAGATCAGGGTTATCATGCCACGTATATTTCTTATGAAAAGGTACTCAATCTTGAGAAAGGAGGATTGGATTAACATAGATGAAGAGTGCAAAACAAGAAGACAAAATTATATCAGAAGATTCTCGCTAGGTAAGTTTTTAGGGAATTTGTTTTATTTGTTTATAGGGAGTATTCATATTAAATATTACTCTCAGACATATTTTTTTTTTATTATCATGATATGGTTTTTCAGAAACATTCATAGCCTTCTTAACCCATGGATTATCGAGAGATTCTTAAATTTAATATTTTCTAACTGAATTTTAAATTTCATAAATCAGTGTCTTAAACTTTGAAAACATTTTCTGCAAATGGTTATTGTTTCAAAAAAATTTTCACTCAAAAAATCGATTTTTATTTCAACAACGCTAAAATTGATTCCCAGAACATTCGTTTTTCCGCAAAAAGTTTTGTGTCTCCTAGAAATAAATATTTTTACGATGAATTATAGAAAATTCTCTGAGAAATCTCAATATTTTTTGTCGAGAAAGTGGTATTCTATTAGTCACTTGCTTAAGATAAAATAAGAAAAGAAAACCTTAATTGTTTTTACAAAAATTTAATTCCAAACTCTATAATTTTATTTTTTATGTAGATTCTTCAGGTGAGAGGTCAACCACCTCATCAGTTTGTTCCTATTCAGCATCAGACACAGATGATGATTTAACCCCAACTACCCTTATTGGATCACCACCGCCTCTTATTCCAGACAAAAAAAATGCTGCGTTAGACCCTATAAAAGTAATTACAATGAAAGATAACATATTTAACTGTACAGACTGTGGAAAAGTTTTTAATCGATGGTCAAGTCTATCAACACATAGACTTATACATACAAGCGACAAACCTTTCGAATGCTCGTTTTGTGCAAAAAGATTCCTTCGTAAATCTGATTTGAAGAAGCATGAAATGATGCACACAGGTATAAAACCGCACCAGTGTATGGTGTGTGGAAAACTCTTTAGTCAATCTTCAAATATGCTAACTCATCTTAGGAGACATTCAGGAGTGAAGCCTTTCCCTTGTCAACTGTGTGGAAGGGCGTTCTATAGAAAGGTGGATTTAAGAAGACACGAGTTGCGACATATTGATGATAATAAAAAAAAGGGAATATAATCTTTGGTAACAAAGATTTTTTATATTTATTAATGCCATAATACTTTTTATTCATTTTTTTTATAAGCAATAATTATATTAACTAAAATGAAGTTTTTAAATATTTTTATATTATTTGAAAAGATGAAAGTTAGTAGAGTTGATCCTAGGTAAACTTTTTTGTTGAAATCAACTATACATAATATATTTTGGCGGTAAGGTGGCGATGGCTATATTTAATGGCTTCTCCTTTATTAAGATATCAATATTTCTTTTTTAAAATTCGAAATTTTCGATATATCAGCAATGTACTCATTTTATTCAAAATGCATGAGAATTGATTTAAGCTTTAATTTGGACTCAGAACCGGAATATGAAGGATGACTTTTTAGATATAAATACCAGATAAAAGATAACAAACTATTGTCCGATAAGAGTAGCCTAATAACGATAACATATTTTTAAAAATTTATTTATTTGATTTTTCTTTTCTTTTTTTTTTTCAGAAATTGTAACTTATTCCTAATTTTCTCATTCTTCGAGGGATTTTGTAAATAATTTTATTTATAACTAATTAAAAGCAAATAAATTAGTGTTCTTTAGCTATACTTGTATTCCTTACACGGGGTGGGTTCTTCAGGGAATATAAATAATTTAAAAATTAAACATTAATTATAACTAAACATTAATTATAGTATCATTTAAAGGAACTCACTTCATAATATTACCTATTTTGAGTATTTGAAAATTTATCAACAAGCATTAGTTTATCCTCCAGCGAGATTTTTTTGATCTACCTTCACACGTTAAGAACCATTCAATTTTTTTTTTTTTAATTATAGAAGGAATGGTAAACAGAAAGTTCCCCTATTAGCACAGATCACACTTATTCTATACGCAAGGTAGTTACTGGAACTAAATATAAATCCAAAATATTTTCTAGCATAGACGCAGTTCGTTCTCGTGTCTGAATTGGGGTTTTTAAGCTTTTACAGACTATGCAATGCTCATAATACAAGTTGTCGCTTAGCTAGGTTTTTTAACAAGTGCAGTTAGTGCAAGACAAAACCACAAGGACTAATAAAATGAACATATCAACTACAAGTTGTAGCTCCATTGTTTGTCAGCTTTATCAAAAAATAAAAACAGAAATAACCTTGCATTTAATGTATTGTTAACGCCATATATGTCACTCAGATTAGACATAGAAATTAATGTTATTTTGATTGAAGTTTGGAAAACCTTGATATTGCTATTAGAAAATAACAAAATAAAAAATTAAGCATGCTTAAGCTATTTACTGTTGGTTTAGCTGGTGCATGTATCAATTGGCGAAAACATGTTTTAATTTGTCACTTTATTCATAACAATAAAGGTTCATTTTTCTTGTCAATAAGTACACAGTCTTCGATATCTTGGTGCTTTAACGTCGCTGCATCTCCCTAAAATGAAGAGAGGTTTGAACGCCTTGGTGATCGATAGCTAGTGTGTGATTGTTATATGAATAAGTTCTAACATAATTGGCATAGAAATACTTTAATTTTTTCAGAAAGTCTCAAAAAAAGTAGACAATCAGCAGCTGAAAATTCGAAATTAATGGCTTTTTTTTTTTTTTTTTTGAACAAAACGTTTTATACAAAACTAAAAACAACTTCAAAGCAGGAAGCTATAAGAAAACATAAGAAAAAAACAGATTTTACACAGACTGAGAAAGATATTGGTTGACGTTTGATTTAAAGGATTGGGATTACAATACGAAGGGAAAACATTAAGAAGGCAGAGAGTTCCTCAAATAAGCGGTACGTGGGAAGAAGCTTTATGAATAAAGGTTTTTGTGAAATTTAGAGATCTGTACCTTTAAAGGATTAGTATTAGATGAAATCATTGTTGTCTTCATTGGCATAGTTCTTAATGCTTATTTACAAAAGTGCCCCTGCATAATATGGGACATTTAAAAAACGTGGTGTAAAATGACTGAGTAGGACGCATGTGCGGTAAAGTCCTTCTCTAGAAAAAGTCTATACTGTTCAGGAAGACAAGAAAAACATAAGTAAAAACATAAGCAAAGGGTGGGAAGGTGGGCAGTCATTTTACTTCATGTCTCCGACCCAGCACCTCATGGAATAGAAAATAAACTACGAAAGTACATGCTAGATGTTTTTATTACATTTTGGTGCAGGATCTTTCGACATAATCCAAACTGACAGAGACTTTAACCCTAAATTCGGTATGCCAGACATGAGGTTTATAACGTTAAATAACAATTCAATACTTTTTTACAAAGTTAAAAAGAATTGACAGCGTTTGATACATTTGATTCAAATTTATCTTCAACTTCTTCAACTGGCAATATTTCCTTGTGGTAAAACTTTTGAAATGTACTGGTTTTGGACCACCAGTTGCCACGTTTTAGAATTTTATGAAGTGTAGAAATTCCTTTTGTCTGCATCAGATGTTGAAGCAGTGCGACGATTATTTTGTTTAAATATATCGCGTCAATACCGGTTAACTTTAGAGTTTCTTTTATCCACCTGGAAATGTTATCACGATGTGACTTATGACAGGGTTTACCACAGATGACATTGATCTATGACTCATTATCATCACCAAGCTTACCTCTTCGCTTTAGATATTCCTTAACAAGAAGTACTTGACACAATCATTCATCAGCAACATTTTTATAACCAATTTTTTGTAACTGTAATTTGGATGTGAATGTTTCAATAATACCATTGGCATAAAAGTACGTTCGGTATCTGATATCGACATCGGTATGTGATATCAACATCGGTTTCTGATATCGACATAAATTTGCAAGAAAATGCAACCAATGAATAAATTCGCGTACTTGTAAGCAGCCTAAACAATGTCACGAGTTTCTTACTGAATTGTTTGAAGGTTAAAATTTGGTTGCTGCCAAGATTGTGAATGTGTTCCAGTACAATATTGATATCCCATGTTTATGTGTATCGTAGTTTGGCGGAGTTATGTAAAATATTCCTTTCAGAAAACGGTTTATGAGCGGGAGGTCTGAGATATCCGGGTAGCTTGGCTATTACGCTGTTTAGTATACTTTTATGCCCGCATAATGTGTTGCAACCTAGACCCTGTTCAATGAATTTATTTAAGAACGCTAAAACCTGGTTTACATTTGGCTGAAGTACGTTTTCATACTTCTGATGACAAAACTCCTCCTACTTCTTAATTGTACTGTCATATTCTTTCAAGTCTGGCTTTTTCATGACGAGAGAATAATTTTGTTTGTGAGCTCAGAAAGTTCATGTGCCTCGAGATGTTTCTTGATAGCCAAAACGCCCCTAACTTCAAATTCGGGTACAGTGGGTGATTGTGATTTGTTCCATGAAAATGACTGCTGGAGAATATTACTGCTGTTTCTACTATGTGACGCAATACCATTGGGAACCAACTCTTTGTGGGCCACAGAGATGTTATCAATATGAGGTTGTCGCATTTGTTCATCGTATTTTGAAAACTCTCCAAATTAATCTAAAAGGAGGAAAAATATAAGCAAAAATATTTTCCAAGATATGGAAAAAGCATCAAAATCTATATACCCAGGTCAAGTTTCCAAGACACATATCTTGGTAGTTTTTTTATTTTGTCTCGTTGCAATTAAATCTATATCAGGTGTATCCCACTGTCTACACAGTGTTTTAAATACAGTATCAGAAACACCCATTCATTTACATTTTCAAATTTTCGTGATGCCACATCAGCATCAACATTATCCGCCTCTGGAATGTGAGCTGCAGAAAGTATACAAAATTGCATTATGTCCTTGTCTAAAAAGTCACACTGAAGAGACATATTGCCTCCCATTTTAGTAATATATGAAATAGCTATGGTATTTATTGTCTGTCATGACTCTGACATGAATAATTTAAACATTTTCAAATGAGTATAATGTCAGTTTAATGGCCATAAGCTCCAAAAAATTTATATGGTTTTGTTGTTTTAAAAGTGGCCAACGCCCATTAATTTTAATTATTTCATTGCAAGTACCCCAACCTAGCATACTAGCATCAGTATAAGTTGTATTTTTTGAAAGGGGAGTATTGTTAATTTTTGTAACTGAGTTTAAAATAGAGTTTTTTCCAAGATGTTAATTCTATATGTGATACTTCTGGTAATATGGCTTTTACATCAATGTTCCCTTTGGACCATTTCAGACCATTTATTTTTTCTATCCATTGCTCTGTAGTTTAAGGAGCCTACAGGAATTACAGCCTGAGATGAAACAGAATGTCATATAAATTTTGAAATTTCTCTTAGTGAGACCTTATGTTTTCCTAGAATACGGTATATTTGAAGGTAAATATCCCGTTTCTTTTCTTCTGCTAATTCAATTATCACATTAATCGTCACTTTAGAATTTACAACGAAACCTAGGAAGGTGCTTTCTGGAGTTGGAATTAAGATCAATTTCTTTGCATGGGTTGCAAACGGTGGTTTCAGAATTTTTATGAAAACACGCATAACATCTAGGTAGCCATTTGGAATCACAAAAAATTTTAAGTAAACATGATTAAACATAAACTTCAAATATTTTTGGTGAGTGTTGTGAATGGGAAAAGTATAAAATGCATTATTTAGATCAATTGACGCCATTTACACATCCTTATACATCAAGCTCATAACATTGCGGAGGGACCCCATTTTAAAATATTTTGTTAAGCATGATCTATTAAAGTTTTTCGAATTTAAAATCATTCTTTTACTGCTGTCCTTTTTTGCGCAAGTAAATATAGTAGAAAAAACATCAAGTTTTATCTGATTTGTATATACTTTGACCCCCTTCGATTTTAGCTTCTTGATTTTTATATATATATATATATATTTTTTTTTTTTAACTTTTTCAGATAAGCACAGCATGCTGAAACCATATGATTCAATAATTACCTGGTTTTTTAATGTTTCTTGTTTGTCCAGGTGCACCTCGGTGTTCTCTTTCCCAAGGGATTTTTGTTCGGGAAAGGTCAGTAGTTTTTTTAAGTGCTGAAGTAATTGCCTCTACCTCTTCTTCTTATACAACGAACTTGAAAGTTTCCTCTGCCACAAGCGGAATACCAAGAACGCACAGACCATTAGGCTTTTTCTTTAACAATGACTTTATTTGTTTTGCGGTCTCCTCGGCTAAAATATTGTTATCTGTGGCATTGAACTGCCGAAAAACAAAATATCATCTTTACCTGTTCAACACCCGAATTAATATGGCTCATGACAGAAAAGGAATCCAGAGCATTAATTTTTATGTTAGTGAGCTGTTCGGCTAACAGTTGTAACATTAGAGAGACAACTTATTATTTTCATAACTGGAATAACAGCCTTATCAATAAGATTTGTTGTCTCTGTTGCTTTATGTATTTTTTTTGTATTTTTTCCTTTAATGGATAGTAATTTTCACGATTTACCATAGCAGATTTTACAAATTGACAATTTCTAGGAAGCTCTACCCTTTTTAAAAGCTTAGACAGTTTTTCTTTGCTTATATCCTTGTTCCAGACTTTTTGGAGAACTTTGGATAGCTCTTACTTAGTTTCTAGGCCACATTCCTCCTCAGTTATATCACTGAGGTACTTATTGATATTTTCGCCATTCTCCACATGATTAATTTGATTTGTCTCAATTTCCTCCCTGCTTTGATTATGGATAAATTCCTTCATCCCATTATTGTTAACTTCATTATCAAACCATTTGCCTCGACATGGATACCAATACTACCTCCTGGTCGTGGTTTGATTCTGCTGAGACAACAGAATCAAACCACGGTTCTTGGCTAGGTTCTTGGCCATCATTACTACTATGGCTGCTAATTTGGCTAGAACCCGAAGGCCGATAAGACATTCCAGCATTTTTTTCATTGCCCAACACTATTTTCAATTTCTTTGAACTGATTTAAAAAGTGTTTTTTAACTCTTTAACTGAGTTATCTAAAGAGTTTTTTATTTACCGCTTCCTCAATATGGGAAGTATATTTGCTTTTTACTGCCTCGTGCTCGTTGTTTGTATTTTCATTTGAGTCTGCCATGTAAACAGATTATAAACTACAACAAGTTATAAAGACATTTAGTAAAGATAAGCAAAAAAAAACTAATGCACTTAGCTTTAATCATTGAACTCTTGTTGTGTGCTTGATAAGTTTTATTATACAAGAAAAACCAAAGAACTAAAGACATTTTTAAGAAAAAAAAGAAATGTTGCCTAAACAATGAAAACAACAAAATGTTTTTGTCTGAGTACTATTTGTGTAACTGGAATCTAATCACAGTAGGCAAGATAAAAATTGATGCTGCGAATAAATAAATTATTAAAATTTTGGAAGATGAAGGAAAACTTAGTTTATTTTTTTTTTATAAAAGGTGGACGAGCGACAAGCGAACTTCATTTTTCATATAGTCTCTCCCCATCTACTAAAAAGAAACTCGGATCTTCGATAACGCGATTTTATCAATTATCAGTCAGATAAAAAGTTTAATTAAATATTTGATTTTACTCTACTGTTTGTGTTTTTATATAAAAAAAGAGCCAGCTTCTTTCTCACACGCAATAGTTTCAATATAATGTGACTCAAAGTTTTTAGAACTAGGTTTAAGCTAGGTTGCCAAAAGCTATTTTCTGGTCAGTAGCTAAAGTTCTAGTAGTTAAAACTCCAATTATAGTCAAACAAGTTTCTATATCCATTTCGCTCGGACAAAAAACCAAGGTTCTCAGGTGTTTTTTCTTTATGACAAAATCCACGTGGAAAAAATATTTTCATACAATAAATTACGTACTCGTCGAAAATTTTTTCTACCCGCTAAAAAAACGCGGTTCTCCCGCTAATTCTGCAGACTTGCGGTAACTCGCTAGAGTTGTGACCATCGAGAGAAATGAACGGGCTCTTATCAGAAATGCATTACATTTTCGTTGGAGCATTTACATATCACAAAATCTGTAAGAAGGGAAGGGTTGTTAGTCTAATACTTAGAAAGATGATTTATGAACTGATTTATTGACTGGTTGATTTATTGACTGATATAACCTACTGACTTTAGGTGTTGGTGGATAAATGAAAGATTTTTAGATGCTTTGGAGAGGATTTTTATTAGGAAGTTCACGAGTCCTGAAAAACAACATGAAATCAATCAAATAAAAGCAGAACGTGCCACAGAGAATTTTGTTCAATATCTTGTAAATATAATAACCGAGTAAATCTATTGAATGAAATATTCCAATGTGTAATTTTTAATACTTTTAAAACTGATTAGTTTTTATTCTATCGTAACAAATCTACAAACAAAAAATAAATACAGCTTTACGAAAGTAAAGAAAGCACATGAAAAACAAAATCACAAAAAAAAAATTTAAAATGCAAAAATGAAAACAAAACAAAAAATCCTATTAGTATGGATCAAAAATATTTGGTGAAAGAAACTACAGCGGGTTTGGTAGATCTTCTAGAAGTCAAATTTAGCATTTGCCAAAGTGAAACATAAAAAAAATACTGTCTAGAAATTAAACGTTTTCGTGTTGCTCACCTTCATCTGGATGCATATTGTCACTATGGCTTTTCTCATCAAATCGCTAGACAGCTTTTGGCGTATATCAGTTATAACAATAATTTTTTCTTAATCTTCATGTTTTTTTACATAAGACATTATCACTAAATATAACATCAATCAGGTCATAATTTTAGACTATAGAGCATACCAAAGTACTCCACATATCCAAAAAAAAAATACTGATAAAATGCATACTTTGCACCATGAGGAGAAAAAATTTATAGAAACTGATGAATACTAAGAAACTTTTTGTGAGCAAAAAGAAATACTAAAGGCTATCTATGACTAGAAGAAAATTCATTTATGATCTAATGAAATTACAAATAGACTTTACGGATTTTAAAAATGATTCGCACTTTTAAAATAGTTGTTTTATTTACTAACCACTATTTACTAACCACTATTTACTAACCACTATTTACTAACCACTATTTACTAACCACTATTTACTAACCACTATTTA
>JAUZNK010003468.1:0-10907 GCA_035046665.1 Euphysa ruthae | reverse complement strand
ACTATTAATAGAATCACTAAAAAGTGATCACTATTAAAAGAATCACTAACAAAGATCACTATTAAAAGAATCACCAAAAAGTAATCACTACTAAAAAAATCACAAACAAGTAATCACTAGTGAAAGAATCACCAACAAGTAATCACTATTAAAAGAATCACTAACAAGTAATCACTATTAATAGAATCACTAAAAAGTGATCACTATTAAAAGAATCACTAACAAAGATCACTATTAAAAGAATCACCAACAAGTAATCACTAATAAAAGAATCACTATCATGTAACCACTACTAAAAAAATCACTAACAAGTGATCACTAATTTTACCTTCATATTCGAAATTAAATAAAGAAGTCAATTAAAGAACGATTAAAAAAGAAATTACGGTGCATTTTAATAGAATTCCTACTCAAGACTTGAACAAAGAAAAAAAGCCACAAATTTACTGAAAATCACAGAGAATCACAAAGGTTTTTGAGTAGTTAAAAAAGCCTCAGGGTATTTCCAGACTTCCAAGACCGCTTGTCAACCGGTATGATAATTATAACATTATATGCATATGGTAGGTTAAAACCACACAAAATAACTAACCGTAACTTAATTTTTAAAAAAATTATTTCATTTTAGTTTACAGTGTGAAACCGAAACTGTTAAATTTAGTTTTAGCTACTTTTGTCGCAGACTACAATCTTTCATTTTAAAACATTCTATTTACTTCAGTTTTATGATTTTTGGGATTTTTAATGACCGGCTTAAAATCGCATTTAACATGAAATAAAAATATGCTTCTAGTATGGGTTTTACCTTTTCAAATTTAAATATGACATAATTCTCGGTCAACTACAAGCGTTCATAATATGAACGCTAATATTTTTATAAAGGTTTTACAAAGCGCAATTAATAAATCAACTTATTTTCATTTGTCTTTTTTCTGTAATCCCACAAAAACACAAAAAAAAAAAAAAAAATCAATGGTTAATGTGTGTTCAGTAACACTAATTTATTTTTCAAAACGTCCATAAAACTCATTTCCTTACGAGTAAATTAGCATATAATTTCCACTTTTAAATCATTAAAATAAAGAAAAAAATACTCATAGAGGGAAAACAGCTCGGCCTTGAATTTTTTATGTATTAAAACACTCTTAAATGAACATTTAAAAACAGTCGCCAAAACGTTCTCTATTAGCTATTTCTTAGTGCCATTTAACAAGGCGTAAAAAATTCAGAAATAGATTAAAACTGGACCAAAATCTCTGAAAAAGATCCAAAATAATAACAAAGATAAAGCAGTTCGTTTCACTATCACTTGGACATTTAGAATATCTTTAAATTTTGCTTTATTATCAATATGTTTTCAATGTCATCTTTAAAGCTTTGTTTTGTTATCGATTTGCTTTTTACATGAAACTTTGATTATATTTTTAGTGTGAGCTTGCTTGCTATGCGAAGTTTTCATGACAGTTCTGCTTCCATCATGATTGTTAATTAAACCTCTTCTTAGACGGAGGGAAAGTAATGATTCTCTTTGAATTTGCGAATCCCCAGAAAATGAAGTAGATTTCAGATCACCTAAAAAAACATTTAAAAGAAAAAACAGTGAAATAATAATGCAGTTATGTGGCAACTACAAACAAGGATCACATTTTGCCAAACCAAGTTTCCCTGGGAATGGGAAAAATTTGTAATGAAATTGTGTTTGCGGTTGGGAATTCAACTACTAAAAATATGATTTCCCGATTGGGTTGCATTCACCAATCATTTGCGCTCGTCAGCAAGATCAGCATTACCCCCAAATTTTGTGTTATTATGTTTGTGGATGATTTATTTGAACCAAAAAATAGTAATAAAGATTGTTATTACAATAATTAAAAGAGTAATTAAACATTTTATCATAAAAAATATTTGTATTTTGCTAACTTCAGAGAATGATTGGAATGTGATGGGATTTGGGGTATATATGTATTTTGGCAGTATGTATATATTACATACCGCCAGTATGTACATCTCCCTCCACTTGTCTGTCGATAATTTCCGAATCTTCGTTCCAATGGATGGCTATGAAAATGAGAAGTCATAACAGACCCATATTCTTCAGTTTGGAGGCCTTCAATTAATGAGGTAGGACACCAGAGGGTTCTAATGAAATCACAGCCAGTTTGAGCAGTTAATATAAATTTTTCCCAATCAGCTAATACTCTTAAAAACAGGGGTTTATAGTCTTCTTGGGTTCGCTGAAGAAAATCTACCTTTTGAATTTACTATAGTCCACCATTTGCTTATCAAATTTAAAAATCCTACAATACTAGATTTCTCAGGATAATAGGATTGTATGGCAGTACCAGTTGTTTGTTCAAATATAGCAAGAGAAAGTAAGAAATTTCTCTTCTTTTCACCAAGATGTAGTACTTTGCTTTAAATTCTGGTTACCTTTCATAGGTTTGCATCTTACACGTTGTGCTTTGAAAATATTGTACAAGGATTTCCATCTCATTTCTCCAGCATAAATTCTATTTCATCTCTGAAGCCGTTAAACTCAAATTTTGGAGACAAGAAACGTTTGTTAATTAACAGATTGTTTTGTAAATTTTTCACCATATGAACACTGTCATAGAAAAGATAAATTTTATAACTAGGGGCACAAACAAGCCGACTTCGCTTTGGTTAAAAGTTTTGAGAAGTTTCTTTGAAAGCGGAAACTTAAGACGGGTGATTATCGGAAACAGCTGGTCGAACGTCAAATCCACATTCTTTTGGTGACTCTAAACAACTTAAAACGTTGTTTTTTTAACTATAACTAATTTGTTCAGTCTAACAATCATAAAGCAGACGATAGCTACTTTTGTATAAAATTCGTTGTTAGCATCTGTTCCAATTAAGTTTCCAACAAAATATTCTTCAAATTTTTGCAAATACATTTGATCGAGCATTAGACAGAAATTTTATCAATTGTTTAAGTACTGGTTTTGAAATATTCAGGATGCAACTCAACGTCACACTTTTCACAAGAAAACACTGAGGCTCCTTTACAGTTAAGTAAAGCGCATCTCCTTTGTGACGCTTTTAGAGACCAGTGATTAATACCATCAGATTGGAGGTTTTGCGCACGATGGTTCAAAATTCTATTACCAGGGTATAATGAAGAGTTCGATACTTCTTTTCGGTATAATCAAGAGCAATTATCAACCACCGCTCTTCTAAATCCCAATGCATCTAATTTTGGTTCCTCCTGGGTCTAAATTTCTATGGCAGTACAATTGGAAAGCATTGTTGTTTGCAGCTTTACGTCGTTCAATTACCTCATTGTACATGTTTTGAATGCCCCCACATGTATATGTGGATTTAGGCATACTTATAGATCCAGAGATAATCCCAACACCACACAAGTAACAAATCACGACCAGGGACTTATTTTACTTCCAACATAGCAGTACTTTCTTCACAGAGCAAGCAAAATAAAGTCATACCCCACTATATCAAAATGTTACCATAAGCCGGTGACAATGTGAAAGGCAACAGACCAATTCAGCAAAAGCCTAATATTAGGGGTCAGGGGCAGGCTATGTATGTGATTTGGTATTGGACTGAGTTGATTTTACTGGCCGGACGTCCTATCTATATACAAATCCCTGGAGGAAAACCAACTCTTTTCAATCAAAAAGCCACGTAGTGCAATTTTCCAGTTGTCTCATATAACATGTACAGCAATACTGTAGCTATTGAGATAGAAAAGATATTTGCAGTTAGTCTAGCCAAATATAAGTTGTACACAGTTAAAATTAATGTACAACAATCTCCGTTTTGGCAGAAATTATTTTTTTGAAACATCTACAAGAAATCCGAAAAGTGGCCGCCACCACTTCTTAAACCTCAAACTAATCACATAAGCAGAAATATTTTATTCCATGCGGCCAACTCCACATTGACTTGTTGTATACATTCGATGATATTAGATTGTGAAATTTTAACTCTTTGCATTGGCTCTTTCAGTGCGAATATCGATATCGCTTTAACAACTTCACTATCCTTCTATCTTACTTGTAAAAAATTTATTAATTTAATACATGATAATTTGAAATTTCAACCTCTGGTAATTCGTTAACGAAATGTGCTTCAAAAGATGTTCTTAGGCCTAATCCAATACCGTTATCATAAAAATTTCATATTTTCCAGCGATTCATTACCCACAATTTATAACCAAATTTTAGTGATTTTCCACGAATATACTGCTTGGCTCCATGTCTTCCAAAGTAGGGTACTATTTACTCATTGACATGATCATTGGTAGAGTTGAATAAAGGATGCACTTCTGCAAGTCTATCAGCTTGATCAAGCTTATTGTTGTCATTTAAATGAAAGCATTTTTTACATTCTTCAAATTAATTTTTTGTTATCAGTGCAGAAACAATTGTTATTTATGTTTTCTCTTCCAGTATATTTGCTGTCTCGAAACCTCAACATATCTATAATAACGAAGATAATGGCAATAAATAATTCCAGTTTGCTCAATGGCATTGTAAAACTGTCGTCACCTTTTAGCCAGGCATAGTTTGTTGACTCGAAACAAATCCTTTCTATTTCAGCGTTTGTTCAAAAAAGTTCAAATCTTTCATGTGTAGGTAAATGCCTGACAAAGACAGGCTGTGGTTCGTTCCATTGTTTTAATTGGTTTTTCTCTATGCTATTTTCCTTTCTCCAAGTGGCTGATATTTTATGAACCTGAGAGTAAAACCAAGATACTGACAAAGGGTAAAGTACGGTATTTAGCCGAAAATCTTTTTTTTGTTGCATGCTATTTTAAACGTAAAAAATGTATCAAACTTTTACAATAAAGTAGAAATCCCTTTTTCTAATATGTTTTTTTTTGTTTGAGTTAAAAGCAAGAAGTTGGACTCACCTTTTTTTGATATTTTTGCTGGTCTTTGTTTTTCTTGTTCTTGAGAACGTTGAGATGATTTGGAACGAGTTTGTTGACCTGTCATCTCGTCATCTTCTTTATCTAAATTTCCAAGAAATACATTTACAGTAAATGTGTTTAACTTAACTTGTTTACCAGCTTTACCAGCTAAATATTGATTTTTGTTCATGTTTCTTAGTTTCTAATCGTTTTCTTCTGCAGAATCCTCATCAGTTTCCCGTCCTTCTATATTTGGTGGAGGTAAAAGACCAAGTTGTATCTAGATATATATATTCATCATCTTCTTCAGAATCCTCTCCTGATGAGGTTTCCAAATTTTCAAGGAAGTCAAGGACTTCACTAACGTTCATTTTTCTTTTCGCTCCATTTAAAATTATGTAAAACTTGATTATATTTTTGCAATCGGAAAACTTTATTTAACTTTGCTACTAAAGTTTAAATCAGAAAAAAATATCTTATATCATTGTTTATTGATGAAACGACCAAATTGATGCATTCATCAATTATGATGCTACATAAAATGCTACAACATTCATCTCAGTAATTAATCACGAACCTTTAATCTCATTATTTATTCACCAACCTTATTTGATAAACATAAATACCAAATAATCATAGCTATTTACCATAATAATTCAAATAATGATCTCCAGCGAGAAAAAAAAGAATACGACCAGAAAAAAACTTGCACCCTTTTTCTCCTGGTGTCAGTTTAAATTAACAGTATTAAATTACCCCTAAACATTGTGTAAATAGTATAAAAATATCTTTTTAATGTTATTTTCCTAAAAATGAGTTGATTTTAGACTGAACACTGTGCAAATATAGTTGATTTCAGAAGTAAAAACCATACTTTTTGAGTCATCAATGTTTGAGTTCATTATAAATCATTAAAAATAACCAATCAGTGGTCCCCAAGCCCTTATCTCGATAGAAAAATTTTTAAAATATATTTTATATTTATTTTATGATTTTTCAATAAGAAAATTGAAAAAACACAGTTTTTAGAAGTTTCAGATATCAGATTATTGCCAAGCAACTAAAATATTCTTATCATGTTTTTATTATATCATCTTATTAGAGTATGATGACGTTTGTCAATAGCAATTATTATTAACTACAAACTGTCAATATTTGATCATTATTCAGCATATTGTCAATCATGTTATTTTATAGAGGTGTTTGAAATAAGATAAAGCCATTTTCAAATATTTCCATTTCTTAATTAAAACCTGTCAATATTTTATCATTACTGTTATAGACACAATCCCGTTTCTCTAAGGAGATTCTTAAAATAAAATAAATTGATACCTTAAAGTTTCTATTGTCTCCCGTCAGTAGATGAAGTAATGTGAGTGTCAGTGATTGAGGATGTGTGATAGGCTTTGAATGGGTAAAGGACTTGTCATGCACTGCTATCTTATTATCTCTATAATAATACCTTTAAATTCCTTATTTTTACAATTATTTTACGGATTTCCTACGGTATTTTACACATTTACACATCTACTCAAGCATTTTCATTGGTCGCCGCTATGGCAACTGCCATCAAAAGAACAAAAAATTTGACGGAACGACATCGATACTTTAAAGATTTACATAAAAATAATATCGTTTTTGATTGGTTGTTTTTAAAATATGGGCAAATAGAGCGATATCATAAAATAAAATTTTATTAAACATACTTTGACATGTAGGTTTAGCTCAATTGGTAAAGCACTAGCTTAACATGTGACAGGTACGGGGGTCAATGCCCAAGTCCTCCAAGCTAGTTTTTACTTTCTTTTAATTAAAATTTTTTTGAAGATAGCAAATTTAATCAAACCTGTGGTCCCTTTCTGTAACAAATTAGTTCGAAAAACTATTTGTTGGCCCCAAGTAATAATCGACCAATCGAATAATTGAATCCAACAAATTACTTTTTACAAATTTACTTGGACATATTATTAATTTTTATTTCATTCTGAGACCAAGTATTCATAAGGATCACTTTATCTTATGAATTTTACATGTAAGAGAACTTCGGATAATAAAGAATTTTATTATAAGATTCCTTTCTGCGCTAACAGAACCTCGGGATCATTCTCACTACCTACAAGGCTTGCGACTTTTCTTTTCTTCAAGATTCTCCTTATTCTTATATAACACCACCCTTGGATTCCAACCAGAAAGCCTCTGATGCCGCTTGGATGTTTTGGATAGAAGTTTCGTAATAATTTGTTTGTGCCTGAAAATAGACAGCATCTAACTCATTTTGAGCTTAGTGCAGACTGCTTTTGATGGCTCAGTTTTTAGTCAGGAATGATTCTCAAAAACTATTTTTCCTGCTTTTCGTTTATCTCTCAGATTATTGTTACTCCATGAGTGTGCTTTTTCAGTTATTTTATCGATGGAAGTGTTTCTTGTGGGGCTTTCCCTGCAACAGTTAAAATGTGTATGTAGGTGGACTCAGCAGACTTTTGATCGTCAGCTTGGTTTAACCTAATAGAACAGAAAATACCAAAAGTATCAATGACCAGGTGTGGCGTTGACCTTTTACGGATTTTGGTTTGTTTTCTCTCTTAACTTAGCTTAACGGGGTATGTGGTGATGAAATGGTCACTATTCACAGATGAAAACCTGTTGTACGATTCGCAAAATTTTGCTGTTTTTTCCATTTGCTGCTTATCAGTATATAATCAAGTTACGCTTTGTTACCATAAGCAAAACAGTACGCTCATAGTTTACATGGTCTTTTCGAAACGTTTACATTAGCGTTAATGAGTTTATAGACCGTGGTAAATTGCAGATGATATCCATTTTGATTGGTGGATAAATGGAAAGTCAGTAATTTTAAGCTGCCAGGACTGAGGTTAATATTATAATCACCACCTATAGGGCTAAGTTATGTTTAGGGATGTTCCTGGCTAAACCAGTTATTTTGACTTTAATAAATATTTCAAATACGTGGTATACTGTGAGGAATTCTTTTTCCATTCAATAAAATAAAACAGTGAACGCTTTTTTATTCATTTTTCTAGGGAACTGGGACCATGATATTTTTTAGTAGAGGAAAAATTAGTAACTTATTCCCATGAAGCTTCAACAAGATTTTTCATTCATTTTATCATATTCAAATAATGGGTACAATATATAATTTGTATACATTTTAAACAATAGCAAAAATAATGCTGATTGATGCACAGGTCAGAATTGAATGTCAAGATGGTGATTTGAAATACTGAAAACGAGAGTGTAAATGACAGAACTATACAACGTAAAAATAAACAAACTTAAAACAACTCTTATCTGTAGCGATTATTTAGTTATACCTAATATTTTTTAAAGTGCAAAAGTCAATATTTTTTACGATTAGTGACAGAATGGTGGAAATTCAAAAAAAAAAAACTTGTTAGTCAAAACCCCAATATTAAGGAAACCTTCTTTTTTTTCAGCTTATAGAAATCTTTCATTGAACTCAATTAATACAGCTAAATAATAGTTACAGAACTGCCAGTACAGGCATTAACATGTTAAAACAAGGTTAAGGACTATTTTATTCCCCCACTTTAATAAGGTAAACAAACACAAACAAATTTTCATATCAGTTATTTAATCCTGGAACTTTCACATACAAGACATACGAGCACTACCTACTGAGCCAACCATGACGATTCTGCTAGTTACTTCCATTGATATAAGTGCATTTGGTACTGAGAATACTTTATGTACGAAGGTGGCTTCAGCACTATCTCAGTAAAATTGCAAACTTGCTTTAAAATATTTCAGAAGCTATAAAGGAAAAGAATGCAACCTTGAGACCCTTCCATGTGACTATTATGTAATCCCCTATTTGCTAACTGAAAGAAAAAATTTGGAAGACAAAAAATTTCCGAGAATTCATCAATGAAGATATTACTTTAACAATTGTAAAAGCTTGAAACATTATGTAATATTTTTGATCTTATCTATTTTATTTAGACTTTTTTTTTTAACCAAACCTATTCAAAGATTTGTAGCAGCACGTATAAGTGCCAACTTTGTCTAAAAAGATACACTTTTGTTATTTTATATTACTATAATTTTTTGCTATTTCGTAAAGCAATATGATTTTTATATCCGATTTTATCGTTTAAAACACTTCAGGAATTTTTTGTATGATCATGGTAAATATAGTATCATTTTTTTTTTTAATTTTATAAACTTTTGCTAAATTTTGATTGCATTTAGAGCTTGAGGACAATGAATGAATGTTTGCTGAACATCAAAGGTCTTTTTGTGAGAGAAATGTGTAAAACAAATCAAAATAAAGCAGTGGAAACAATGATCAAAACAAATAAAAGTAAACATCTGCAATCAAATTAAAGCATTGGGGAAGAAGTTTCAGTAAAAAACTCAAAGTACGAAAGCAAAACAGGGAAACGATCATTCATCTAGAGACCATCTTTTAGATATAAAATTACTAGACTATTAAAGTATTAAATAATAAGAAAATAAATGCTTCTCTATAAGATAGTTTAGATACCCTTTTATTGACTTACATTTAGGAGATAATTTATTTTTCAATCCTGAACCATTTGACATAAACTATGTAGATCCTTTAAAAGAAATTGTACAGAAAAAAAATTTGGCATATATAAGGATAGTTCAGACTACAAACGTGTATCAGGTTTTTTTTTTTTAAAAAACACTATAAAATCAAACTCTAACCATAAGTTAAAAAAAAAACAACAAAGAAAAACAACCGGTAACAAACTGTGCTATCACCTAAAATGAGAAATGTAGAGCTTGTGAGATGTGCTCTTGACCAATATGTATGGTACGACAAGAGAACAGGGCAGTGTTTAAGGGAAGGGTAAAAAAATACCTAAAATATCTCCAAATCGAATTATGAAGAGACAAACTCCAAAGCTCTTAAATTCTTTGTGTGAGTAAAAAGACACAATAGGCGTGTTTGTTTGATGGTAATCAAAAAATGGTAATTTTACAAAACAATAACACAGAATGGGTTCCAATAAGGTTAAATCATCTTTTTTTTTTTAAGGCTGATGATGATGATGCTTGTTTTCACTAGCACATTTTGAATTCGAAGTGGAGCAAGAAAAACAATACTGCTTTTTTTCAATAATTTTCCTTATATTTTTTTTTTTTTAGTCATTTGTATCTGTTCTTGTATATTTCTTTTAATTATGTTTTTGTAAGTTTATACAATCATTTTTATGTCAACTATAATAAATTTTTAAAACATTATAATCGTAAAATTACCTATATATTTATTTAGAATAGTCCTGACCCTTGTCTTGAATTTATGCTTTCATTTATATAAAAAAAATGTGTACCTTTCACTCACTAACAGTTTTTTGTTATAACAAAATTTTATAGACCTAATACCATAATAAAAACCCCCTGTGTTGTTTATTTAATCTATTAACAGATTACACCTATTTTTACTTTACACATTTGCGGTATTTGATTCAAATATGAAGTGCTTCAATTATGGTTTCTGATATTTGCTTCAGATATGTAGCGCTTCGATAATGTACCCTAACATCCGGTGTAGATCAAGAGTATTGATAAATCAAGATATGTTTAGATATGTTACTCCAGAGTTTTGGAATCATTGGTGGTTTAATTGTCCCACTCAATGCTCAACGATCAAAACCATTACGAAGTTTTCAGTCAAAAAATCTTCCAAATCTTTTATTTTTGATTAATTTGATTTCTGTTGCAAAATGTAAAAGGAAAGGTAAACTTTATCAGTCGAGAATTTATGTGATCTGTGTGTGTGTGTAAGTGTGTGTGTATATGTGTGTGTGTGTGTTTATGTGTGTGTGTGTGTGTGTATGTGCATATGTCTGTGTGTGTGTATGTATGTATGTATATATATATATACATACATGTATATTTATATATTATATATATATATATATAATAGATATAATATTATATATATATATATTTTTTTTTTTTTTTTTTTTAAAGAACATGCAGTGCATTAATCAAGATATAC
>JAUZNK010003467.1:0-10907 GCA_035046665.1 Euphysa ruthae | reverse complement strand
ATTTGTCTTTGGAGGAAAATTTGAACAGTGAAATTCGAGCCAGAGTTATTGGCTGCCGATATCAAATGACAAAATTTAGTTTATTTTATGGCATAAATTTAGCACACGCTGTATACTCCTTGACTGACAACCTCTCTAAATCCTTACAAAGTGAGAATCTTTCAGCAATAGATAGAAAATCTACCGCAATGAAAACAGTCAAAACTTTTGAAAGTATGAGGAATGAGAAGGCTGCTGATTTTTTTTTTTGAATCAGTTTTTAAGAAATTATCGCAGTTTTATTTTTTTGAAGACCCAGTTTTGTCAAGAAAACGTAAAGAGCCCAACTACAGAAGGATGATTGATTACTTTCGTGTTGATGGGCCCTCCAAAAGCAGCGAACCGCATCACCCAAAGAATCCAAAGGAACATTACAGATCCATCTACTATGAAGTACTAGATGTAATGATAAACTCTGTGAAAGAAAGATTCACTCAGCCGAGCTACACCATCTTTGCCAACCTTGAATCTTGCCATCTGAATAATATTAATCAAGCTAATAGCAAAGTAACGTTCTTCGTGCAACAATTAAAACAAAAAATTAGTGTTTTAAGAGATTAAAGATTTAAGAAATCAAGAATTTTTCTAAAGCTGATCGTGGCCTAATGCCAAATCTAACACATGTTATCAAACCCCTTTTGGTTAATCCGGCAACGTCATGCACACCGGCGCGATCATTTTACACCGCAAGGCGGCTCAAAACATGGTTACGGTCAACAATGAAAAGTCAACGATTTAACGTTTTGGCTATATTGACTATTCACAAAGAATTTACTGACCAAATTAATGTCAACGAAGTTTGCAAAGAATTTGTGACGGCTAGGGAAGGTAGACTCGATTACTTTGGAAACTTTTAACTTTTCTTTTGTTATTGTTGTTGTTGTTTAATTTAAGTTTACTGTAACATTGTATATATACTTAACGTTATACTTTTAAAAGAAGCTTCTTTGTAATGACACGCACAAAGTTAACTTTTTTCTCGAAAACGGTAACTTTTTCTTGTCTTTAATAATACAAAATTCAGGAATTTGGATAGCGTTTTAGTCAAACTGAAGGCCTTAAATTTCAAAAAAATTTCTGGCCTGTTGGCCCCAACCATGGTGGGGCCTCCTTAGTCACTATATTATTAAAAAAACTTCACTACAAAGCCAGTCATGTTTTTTTTTCAACCCTTATTGAAATTGGTGTTGAGCAAAAGCATGCTCATAAAATTCTTATAGTGGTCTGCTGAGTATAACAGAAAATACCAGCTTTTTTTGTTAAACCTAACGGGTTTTGATCACTGTTTAATGGGTATAGAAAAAGGAAAAAAAGTTCAACACAGTGTATGAGATTTCAAAGAGTACATAAATCTCTTAATTCTGCATTCAAAAATAAATAAATTGATGTTTATTAAAGAAGTCAGTGCAATGAAAAAACATTTTAACAGATGATAGTTGTTGGTTTGGAAAAGTTTCCCCAAATGTGATTGGCATTTGTGCTTATTATCTAAAGTCTTGTTTTTGGACTCTTAGGAACGCTCACTTAGAAACACTAAAGAAGCATCCCTAGTAACATCATGCAAAAAATTAAATAAATAGTTAGAACTGATTTTTGTTAATATACAAAAATATCTAATTTTTGGCTAATTTTGGCCCAAAAAAGAATTTTCTCAAAAACCGGGCTGTAACACCACTGTTAAATATCACATCACCCTTACATATCACACCACCCTTACATATCACAGTTAAATTTCCCGTAAATATCCAGAAAAACCCTTACAATGATTTAGAAGGAAAAATTTAGATAGACATGAAATCATAGGTACTTTGTGGGCTCAAAACAAACAAGAGAAATTTCCAAAATTTTGGTAGAATGAAAGCTTCTTTTTGTATGTTTTTATTAAATATAAAAGAGCTGTAACTATATTTGACACACTTTTGGACTTGACAAAATTAAAGAAAAAAAACAAAAGAAATGACCTAAAACTAGCAACAGCAATATTTTCTAACATCAACTCAATAAAAATTCAACATAGTGATTTTATAACAAAATTTTACCACTTTTTTGGAACAGGCCAACAAAAAGATTTTTTGAAATAGGCATAATAAAGTTAGACACTAGAATAAGAGCGTTAGAGTTGACTACAAATTATGTAAGTTTTCAGGTTGAACTCATTGCACTTATACAACCTACATAGAAGTTCTCAAAAGCTTAGAGTGACAAAAGTTCTTAAAAGCGAAGACTTTAGGACTGGTCGCACAGACCATTGTAGGAAGTAAGTTGTTTAGCTCTACTTTAAAGAATTTGTTGGAGAAGGTTTCTAACAAACCAACAAAAGGGTTACTATTATTACTATTACTATGATTATATTGCTAAAAAGTCACTCTTTAACATGAAAGTATAGAAAAATGAAAAAGCAGTATTTGAGAAATTACCACAATCAAATTTTAATACTTACAGATGGATTACTGTTGGGTTCCCGTAGGCGTATGGACCGTCGACAAGACTTTAGATAAGTGCGTATCCTTTTGCGAGCTCTGTCATAAAACTCAGGGAATTGTCGCTGACATGACATGATGATTGCGTTAATTTTTTCTTTTGGTTGTTTTGATATAGGAACGAGTCTATCAAGATTTTCATCAATAAACAAACGAACAAACATCTAAGAAATAATCAAATGCTGAATGAAATAGACAAAAAATATAAAACTGGCAAATGTACACTCAATATAATTTTAAGTAAATTTAAAAAGATAAGCAGTATGGACCCAAGCAATTAAAAACAACATTTGGTCCCAGTATATGAATATCAGAGTTTGTGACAGGTGGCCATATTGATCAAAAGAAGCCCTTGATGGTCCTTTAATTTTTTGCAAAATTTTCAAAAAAAAAATTCACGGTTTTTTGGAAAAAAAATTTTGGCCAGGTAAAAAATAACAAGTTTTTGGCAGACAGCCATATGGGTCAAAATAAGTCCTCTATGGTCCTGATATCTTAAACTCTATAAATTTATTCAAAATGCTTCAGTGCTTTACCATAATTGCAGCATAATTGAATTTTCTACTTTAGAGAAAATTTTAATTAAATCGTAATTTTTGGATCTAAAAAAAGATTGAAAGGATTTTTGATTGGTGTCAATATGGGGCAAAATATGCCCACTATGGTTCTTTAACATCATGCAAAGTTTAAAGAAAAAATAATGAACGGATTTAGACAAAATTTTAGAAACCTATTTTTAAAGCAAAAACAACTTTAGATAGGTGATTATATTTTTGCGAGCTCTGTCATCAAATTTAGGGAGTTGTCGCTGATTTGACTTGATGATTGATTGCCTTAACTTTTTTTTTTGTTTAGGTTTTTTTTAAGAGTTAAAATGAAATGTTTCTGGTCCTTGGGACTGGGTCTGACAACATTTGCAAAATGCCAAAATACAAAAGTAATCAAAAATAATTAAATGACTAAACATTTAAACAACAAACAAAATTTCAGTCAATTTTCTTGAAAAGTATTGAAAAATGTAATTTTTCGACCAAATTTGAGGCCAGTGCCCAAGGAACGAGAACTTTTAGCAGGTTCCAAATAGATTAAACTGGGAATTTGGCCTGACAGCATTTATTTTCAAAATGGTTGAAGTACCAAATTTATCAAATCATACTTCCTAATATTCAAAAGTTTAGCATAATGAGAGAAATTTTCATAGATTTTTCATTTTTTGGTCATAAATTAGACCCAGACCCCACAAAAATAATCTTTGGCAGGTGGTAATGCGAGCCAAATGATTCCCTCATGGTCTTATAAATAAGATTTTTAAAAAGTTAACGAGGGGATTTCAAGAAAATTCAACCCATTTTTTCAACTCATGGTCCACCCCCAAAAACCCTGATATCAAAAATTTTGGTTATTACTCAAAATTGCCCTACAAGCTTATAACAGGAAGTAACATTTAAGCACTTCCAATTCCAACTTTAATTAAGAAGAATAATTAAAACATAACTTAATGATATTATATCAATTTTTTAATCATCTATTGTGTCAATTATTTTAGAGTTTATTATTAAGAATATTTTATCACAAACCATATTTACCATCTGTCTCAAAAATCTTTTATATCATCTGGACCACTTTCCATATCTCTGTAAAAGGTCTTCAGATACATGTTTTTAAATTTTAACCATTCAATTATAAAAAACTAGACAAATTGTATATCATGAGAAGCAAAATAAAGCTTACGTTAAATGCTTTGAGCCGCTCAGAGTTGACAGTTTTTGACAGGCTATCGTCTATTTTTGGAGAGGGCTCATCATCATCATCTTCTTCGTCATCCAAGTCCTCCAAATTGTTATTTTCTTCATTCATTTTATCCAAATCATTTGTTTTATTTAACTTAGCGTCCACTGTATCCATTCTTACACTATTCTTAAAAAAAAAAAAATGACATTCTGTTATCCTAATTTCTACACAAGATACCAAATTAGTATATATTATAGGATGAGTAAGAGTTTTGCTAAATTGATAAGTATATTGGTGTACTGTTGTAATATCTAACTAAATTTGACACATTTCTCTTTACTTGAAAAACATTTAGGTAAGATATTGTTTGGAAAGATAACTTATTGAATTGTCAGGTTAAAAATAATTTCTGTTTTAATATTCAAAGGAAATAATACACTAATTTGTGTTCAGGAGGAGATAAGAATATAAGCGTAAGTTACATTAAAGTTAATAATTTAGTCTCAAATCTAATCAATAGTTTAATAAGCACATATATGAATTCAGCTTGAGTGTCACTTCTGCATCTCTGTGTCGCATTTCAGTAGTTAACTAGCAAAACAAAAAAAATAACAGAAGGATTGGTTTTGATCCAATCATTAATTTGACACTAGAATTAGTGCACTTATGAATATTTCTGACATGGACCATAAAAAAGAAAAAAAGATGATAAAATAGTGTTTTTTGTGCCCTTTCAAAAAAAATCTCAGGTGTTTCTTATCAAACTTTCTTTCTTTTTATAAAATTATTTTGATAAGAACAGTAAGTGCAAAATACTAAAAAGTTCATGAAAACAGTTACTATTATAGGATTTCTTCAAATTATCTGTTTAAAAGTTTTTCCAGCCTTTAAACTTTATTTAAAATGAAAAGAAGGTGGCACATAAAACCTTTCAAAAATAAGAATAGTAACTTTGGTTTTAGTTTTTTTTATATAATTAAAGTTTGATAGGAGAATTAGCAGTTTTATTTTCATAAAATTTTTTTCAGAGTCAATAAAAATTTCATATGTTAGCGAACACCCTGGTGATTTTAGTGGGTATCGTTTTATTAAAATCAACCACAGGGAACTGACACGCTGACTTTAAGCAAAAACGAAATAAGGTGGGAATTTACTAAATGAAGTAAGATTGGTTTGACCCCCTGATATCTAAAAACTATGCAAAGTAATAAAAATAATCAAAAACTTTTAATAGATACACAAAGAGATATTTCCAAAAAGATGTAAGTAATGAGTCAGTGATAAGGTCAGTGATATTGGCCAACTGATGTTTTCTAAAGCCATTCATTACATAGAAAATCTGATTCAATGGTTAAATCTTGAGAATACAAAATTTTGACAAAAAGGTGCCTGAAAAAATTATCTGCATGTGTTTCATGACACGTTTTATGGCCACTTAACTTTGAAAAAGACCAACAGACTAAATTTATTTGATATTTACAAAAATCAATTTTGTCAAAAAATGATTATTTATAATGGACTTTTACTATAATGCAACAGTTTTCCAGGTCCTAAGGGTCAAATAATATTTTCCTTTTTTTACCCAACTTCATACAAAATTTGAAAGAGTTATTGGCAAACAGATGAAATTTCATATTATGATTAGAATATTATTGACACATAGGTATAGCAGATATGTAGAATTGATATTTTAAATTCTAGTCGCAACTCGATCTGTTGTAATATGTTTTACCATAAGTAGATAAGGCTTGTCACCTTAGGTCCATTTAAAATTGTTAAATATAAAAATAAAGAACGGTATTTCATATCAACAAAGCAATTTATTCTTTACTCGTTTAGGGCTAAGGACTTATCACTAGTAGTTCAATGAGGGCTGATATAAAAGGTCATTGAATGAACTTTTGAATTCATATTTTTCAAAATGGTAGCATTTTAAAATATTGCCAAGCCTCAAAAAACGCAGTAAAATAAGAAATCCAAATAAAATGGTACTTTAGTCCAAAATAAATTTTAATATAACCTGTATTACATAAGTGCTAGAAACACTTTTATAAGTGATAAGAAAATAGAGAAACACTTTTAAATATCCATAACACATACCCTGAAAATTGGGACAAAATATCAAAATGATTGAAAAAGTCTGCATAAACAAATGTAGGCATATCTAGATTAAATAATAGTATTTTCTTAGCAAATTTTTTAAAACATTCAAGAGCAAAAAATAGGTCGTCAGCCACATTACTCAATTTTTAGTCCTTTAAACTTTCTGCTATATATAATCAACAATAAAGACCACAGATAAAATAAAAAGTAGATTAAAGTTTAACTAAAGTTCTATAGAAAACATTCTGTCTTAAAGAGACTGTTCACTACAAAAATAAGATAAAATATGAAACAATATTTACTGGTTCATAATTTATAAACGCTTTAAATTTAATAGAAAATAACAAAATTGGGTGTCGTCACAAAATCACAAATAAAATACAATCAAAATTCAAATCTCTTGTTCTAATTACCAGATGAAGATTTTCGTGAAATTTTAGTTATTTTGGCAAAATTTGATGAAATATCAAAGCTTCTTGAATGGCAAGCACTTCAGTTATCTCTCAGCTTTTCTCCGACTCTAAGTTATCTCCCTTAAGACTTCGATTCGATTAAACAATAGGTTTGAAACGCCTTTATTCTGATAATATCAAGCACACACAGGACCTTTTTCAAGTTTATTCTAAAATAAATGAACCTTGATCAAATTGTTGATCTTTATTCCACGCTCATAGTCTCCTTTTTAGCAGCACGCGCAATGATCTCAATCATTATTCTCTCCATGCTCTTTTAATGTATTTTAAACTACCACATTCCTATTTACTCACAAAAAAAAATACCTTTTTTTGACATTCGATCTACAGATTTATTTAAAAAGTCCTTTCTAAATTAAATTAAAGAACTCCATAGCCATTTAAATGAAATCAAAAATAGCCAAAAAAAAATAACACATGATAGGAATGTGACAAAAATTAACACATGATAGGAAGGTGAAAAAATAATTTATAGTGCTAGATTATCTATAGCTTAAGTCAATATTGTAGTGTAACACAATCACTTTATCCTATAATAAAATATACCTTACAAAAAACTAAATAGCGGAACATTAATGTGATAACTTAAAACCAAGTTATATTAACTACATCTATCTCCTGCATCACCTTGCTTAGCTTTAAAGTAAACCCACATGTTTTTACTGAAAACATTTCTCAGAATTATAAACCATTGTATAGTTTTATAAAGGCCTTTTTAAAGCTACTTATTTATAAAATAGCAAAGTAATGCTATTAAAGATGATCACATTAGAAAAGTGCATTTGGTGCAGATCCTTTCAGCACCTTGAAGTAGTCCAAATATTACTTCATTGCATCAAAACAAGACAATTTTCAAGTTATTGAAATTAAAATATAGCTGTATATTTTCAAATTATAGTATTAAATTTTTTTATAATTTTTAATTATAAATTTTTTTATGGTCATAAAAGAGGATTCAAGTGGCTTCCTCAAGAATAGAAAATATTAGAAAATTATGAACTTAATATCTAAGTATACCCTAAAAGATGCATATTTTTAGAAAGGCACTATAAAAAATATCACCCAAATGACAAAAAAATTAGACAGAAAACACCTAAACACAATGAAAAAAAAAAACATACCAACCGCATAAAAACCAGATCACAAAGCTATAAACAAAATTTTGAAAATAAGACCCTGTTCACAATTTTACATAAAAAAAAATTTATCCACAATTATCTTATTCCACATGCATGGTAATTTTGCTCCCTGACTTCATAATTCTCTCTCACTTGTTGAGAACAGAACTTGTAATCTTTCAACAGTTGGAACGAGTATTCTAATATCCCCATGCCTAAATTGAAGACAAATTTTCCGTTCCCTACACTCTATAAAAAACCAATAAAATCATATATATTATTATATATATTCAAAAAGAACCAATTAAACACTCACAGAGATTCTATAGAAAAATCCAATGAAGGTTTTACCTTCAGCTCCACTACTGCTGATATAACTTATATTTACAGGTATTTCTGCTATCTAAATGCTTAAGTATTTTGTATATTTCATAGAAACAATTTATTTTTTCATTTGAAACTAATTTCAATAATTTAAAAAAAATTCAGCATAAGAGAATACAGCAATGCATCATATGAAATCAGTTCGTATTTTAAATTTGCTATGGAGAAGTTAAGTGGACCTGACTTAGTCTATATAAGTGTTAATACTGTTGTTTCGCGTTATATTACTTAACAACTCTCTTTTCAAAAACACTTGATAGATGCAAGAGAATGCACTCTAGCATTATTAGCAGTCATTCTGTCAATGTTACTGTAACTATAATTGTATTCAATAATACTGGTGAAACTTAAAGTTTATTTCAGTAAAGCTTTAGCTATTTATGTTATAATTTAATAATTTCATGAATTTTCTTGAAAAATCATGGCTTAGAAAGTGTAAACTTATCCTTAAAATTGGAGTTATTTGATCCAACCCTATCTAATACTATGAGAGTGTATTTATGACCTTGTAATTTATGAATAGTTATGTTATGCTCAAGGATTCAAGGATATTGCTTTTATGCACATTAATCAATATTTTTTGAAAAATAAAAGCTTTTTACAGTACCAATGGAACAAATAATCCATCAATAAGCAACACTTATAGTGATCAGGAAACTAGCTCCAACAGACTTTTATTTGCAGAAATGCTACTTGTAAGATCTGTCACAACATGGCCAAAAACTGACATACAGTTAATGCTAGCAACAAAATATTATCCAGAATCCACTGATCACATAGATTATTTTTGTAGCTAAACAGATTAGTCATTTTCGATTCAAATTATATGATTTTTAAGAAACAATTTTATATCTTTACTTGACCAATATAAAGTGCCGTTAAACCAATGAATTTTTTTTTCCAAAATTTGTTAGCTCCACTTAACAAATTCTATCAAATATCTTGTATATCTGTATATTTTGAATAACTGTTATTTAAGTTTATATATAAAAATATATCTTAATCTTAATAATATCTAAATCTATATCTTGTTAAAATAAACCTTGTAATGCTACATAACTGACATAATGTTGATCTATAAACAATGCTTACTGTTTCACTGGAGGTAATGGTAATGAATAAGCTATAATCAACATGTTACATGTTGAATGCATCTTTTCTCTTTTTTTTTTTTTTCTTTTTTTTTAATAAAGACTGCTTTCGCACAAGTTTGTTGGAAAAAAAACTTAGTTAAAAAATTTCAATGTGCAGAGACAAGGAAAACAGGAAATCACTTTATTTTGCCTTAAAATAAATATAATATTTTTTTTACTATATGCTTACAAAAACCTTGCTTTTTAAGTCCAGTTAAAGAAAAATGGTCATTGCTGAAATACTTCCATTTCCATTTTGAATTTTACATAAAAATAAAAAATTTAATATAATTTAAGAATTGGTCAATATATTCAAATTACCGGAAATAAAGCAAAATAAAAGCATACCATTAATATGCCATGATTGGGATTTAAGATCACTAAATAAAACAATATATAATGAACGTATAATTATTTGCAAACCATTCCAACCCAGATAAAAATATATTAACTTACTGATTTGTGCGGTCACAGAATTCAGGTTCAAAATCCTGAAATGGCAGATCATTTGTCATAAAATCTAACTGTCTCTCTTTCAGCAATATATTCTTTTGATACAAAATTTATTTAAGTTTTTCTTAACCCTTTCACTCCTGGGCTATTTTCCTCTATATTCCCAGAGTCAAAATTGCTATTTTTGAACAACTCCTTTAAAATGTTATAGAGATTAAAATAATAAACCAAACCTTATGAAACTAGGCTCCTTTTTTACTATCATATTTTTCTTACAAATAAAATTTTAAAAAGTGAAATATGACGTCATTATGATGTCACATGACTAAAATTACTGTTAACCGCAAGTTTCAAAAACCAGCTTTTTGATAGGTAAATCAAAAATAAATTTAAATATAATGTGATAAACAACTAAAACTCTATAAAAAACAGTTTACCCATTATTAAGCCAGAGTAAGGTGAAAAAAAAAAAGACTTTCTTTGTAATTACCTTTCAAAATGGCAGATTTTCACCGACAGCTATAAACACAACATTTGCTTTAAAATGATATAGAGATAAAAGTAATAAGCCAATCCTTATGAAACTTGACTCCTTTTTTAAAACCATATTTATCTTACAAATAAAATTTTAAAAAGCGAAATATGACGTCATTATGATGTCACATGACTAAAATTACTGTTAACCGCATGTTTCAAAAATCAGCTCTTTGATGGGTAAATCAAAAATAAATTTAAATATGTGATAAAAAACTAAAACTCTATAAAAACAGTTTACCCATAGGGACTAAGAGTAGGATGAAAAAATCCTACTCCTATTGACTTTGTTGAACTATATTTGACAAATGAAATTATTGAACTTTTGTTTCTTGAAACAAATCGCTTTGCTGAAAAGGACAACCCAGATAAAGCGGATAAAAATACGTATGTAGGAAATTGGGAACAGGTTACAGTTTTAGAAATGAAAAAGTTTCTCGGTCTAGTATTACTAATGGG
>JAUZNK010003466.1:0-10907 GCA_035046665.1 Euphysa ruthae | reverse complement strand
ATATATATAATATATATATATAATATATATATATATACATAATATAGACTCAATTAAATATACTAGGCAGTTGTGATTTCACAAAATTGGATTGACAAGCTCAATGAGTTCTGTTATACACTAATATTTATATAAATCTTATTTTTATTTCTAAGAAACGAAAACTAATCAGTGGAATGCTGCATAAAAAATAAATGCTAAATATATAATATATTGCTTGATTTTTATTACTTTTGTTACTTATTATCTGTTTTGACACAATCCCTCTCTTTGTTGTAGAACCAAACAACTCTTGACAAAGCACTCACAGTAGAATAGTTCAGATTATATTTAAATACAAGTACTTGATTTATACTCCCTGCTTGGGGACCGTCACAAATAACGTAGTTGATAAATCTCTGTGGTAAATTCCTGGTAACGCCTGCACAAGGCATTTATATCAACGCACATCATCCTTTTTTATAATATTGGTTGCTAACTAATTAAAAAAGATCTAAAATATTAAAGTTCCTAACAATAACAAACCTAATAGAGCATCAATTCCTTCCAAGGTTCCTTCATTCTGTGACTTCTCACATAATTGCACTAGTCGAAAGTGAGAAAATAAACAAAGTAATTTTTTCTGTAACCCACTTTTGCTAAAGAAAATAGTTGTTCGTAGTATAAATCTACCATTTCTATTAATTTTAAATATCTTAAAGTTTCTAAAACAAATTTTGAAATTTGACTAGGAACATGGACGAGAGATCTTGAGTTGTAGAATTTCTTTAAAAAAGAAAGAAAGTGTATTTTCTGCATCTGCTGATATAACTACTTACAAAAACAGATTAAATGCTTACCTATTTTGAAAATATTTTCAAAACTTAAAATAAAACCGATTTTATTTTTTCAGATTGTTTACATATGAAAGTGTTGTCAAAGTTTACAGATATTTATAATTAAATTTATAAGTATAAGTGCAGCTTTTATTTTAGAACAATATGTTTTCAGAGAAGTAAAATGTTTTAATATTATTAACACACTGTTTATAACATGTTTCAGTTTAGGTCAACAAACAGTTATTTTCACCCATCCTTAGAGGTCAAATATATATAAAACTTGACTGCAATAACTGTATTATTGATTACCTATAAAAAAAATAAAAAATAACAATAAAAAAAAATAAAATTTTTCTATAGACATGTATTACAAATTTCGGACACAGGGCTAAGATATACATACACCACATAAATCCTGGTATAATATGTTGCCCAAAAATAGATGGTGGTTTCACCGCAAACGCAGTCATCATATGGGCTTGAACCACATACCTTTCCACTCAGACCACTGCACCACGGATTAACTTTTTAACAAAAAATGTAGCTATTAGAAAAAAAATAAGAGAGAGTTTATTATTTGAAAACTAATCTCTGTTGCCAATTCAGTATTTTCCTTGTTTATTTTTTTCCTTGTTTATTTCTTTCCTTGTTTATTTTCTTCCTTGTTTTTTTTTTTTCTTGTTTATTTTTTTTTCTTTTTTTCCTTTTTATTTATCTAATCTTAACCTTAAAGTAAAAAAAATAATTTAATTTGATTTGGTAGTCATAGCAATGACTATGCTTCTTTTTACTGAAATTATCTTGTTAATTCAGTATTGACTTTTTGTCATAATTATTTGCTTGATCTCATTCTAATGGTTATAATATATTTATATTATATTTATATTATATTTATATTATATTATATTATTTCCTAGCTCATTTATACTTTAATAATAACAATGAAAATTTTATTTATTTATTTACAGACGTATCCTTTTTATTTACAGACGTACCCTTTTCATTTACATCAAATAAATTCATAAAGTCATGTTAAAAACAATAAAATCTCAAAAAGTTTGTATAACAGGTGTGCAACCAAACTATATTTTATAATTTTTTTTTAAATTTATTTATAGCTTACTAAAAACAAAATAAAATGTTTTGAATGTACTAGAGAATCTAAACAATCTAATAAACAGTTTCGTCAAAGTATTTGAAATGAATTTTTTTAGCACTGAAGATAAATAACAAATAGAAATTTTTAGTAATTGAAAAAGAATTTCAAAAAACATAAATTCTTAGATTTCTTCAGCTCTTCAGCATGTGACGAATGAAAGATAGATACTATGATAATGATAAATACTGGAAAATAAAGAAGGAAAACAGCCACAGATGAAATATACAAACGCTTTAAACAGTAGGGAATTCAAAATTTTTGTGCGAGCTAATTTTCTCCAGACATTGAATTTATTATATAATAATGAGAATGAAGTAAAATAATTATTTCGTCATGTATAGTTTTTTAGATTTTAGATGGTTTATATCATTTATTGTGATCATAGGTGGGTAGAATAGACTTTTTAAAAAAGTAATTGTCATAACTCTCTACCAAAACAAACTTATGATTTAATTCTCTTCATGAAAAGGTGCAGAGCACGCCCTGAAAATTTGAACACAAAATTGACTTACACCTATCATGAGGTATTTGGATTACAAATTAATGTAAAAACGCTATACTGAGAAAATCAACAAAAAAGGTTTAAAATGCCCCAAAAATTTAAAAATTTTCTTAGCAGAGCTATCAACGGTTTTGGAACCTGTAATCAAAATTAAATTGTCAAACACCCCTTTGAGACTTGCAGTACCTTCATTGAAATTAAGTACTGCTAATTCCACTCACATCTCTAACCTTGACCTCTTCACAAAATTTTTTTTTGGGCATCGTGGCCAATTAATATTGTTCAACCCCTTTTAGTTCAACCCCAATTTTGTATTTTACTTTGCGTGCACTTCTTCAGTAGGTTGTCATTACTAAGGTCATTAAAATCTTTAAGAATTACATCATGAATCAAAACTAGTAGATTAACTTGGAATGTAGTTAGGGTCTTTATCATCTTTTTCATTTTTTTTCCATTTGCATCAACTGTTGAGCCCTGTATGACAAAGAATGTAATGCCTTGTTTTGTCAGGAAAGTCGGTACAGTGGAAAAGAACAGTGCCTATATTCTTCGTCATTTGATAAACCTTTTCATCTTTGTTATGGTTGGCGCTGGTGACAGCAATTGGACTTCCCAAAATAGTTCTGTAACGTATTTGCTTTACTTTTAGTAAGTTTACCCCTACCGGTCAGCTTTTGGTCACCATGTTTTTCCTTTTGACTTATTGTCAATTGGCTACCAATCCTTTTTTTGAATGTGCCCAATACATTCTAACTTTTCAGGTTCAATGTCAAACAGGCCATATAGCTTACTGGTGACAGCATCTTGACCACAAATCTTCATCCCCAATGTAATATTTTTAAACAATGTCATATCGTGGTAAAGAACGGGAGAATATTTCTATGATGCCTACACTCTCCATCACACCTGATGATTTTATGAGGCAAGTAAGTAAATGTGGCTAGCTCTCCAAGCTTCATAACCAGGGTGATCTTTTCTCAATAATACTTGCTCAATACATAAGGGTTGAGAAAAGAGCCTTCACTTTTGGTGGTCATGACACCATTAAAAGAACTATGTTCTGGTTTCTTTCAATATCCGTCAAGTGACACTGTTATTAATATTTTCCTGATTTAGTATTCTCTAGGGCGACCTCTTCTTTGATATTTGTGGAAGCTGATTTCATGGGTTCTGAAGCAGTAACTGTGTACACATCTCGTATTATCTCATTTGCATAGTCAAAAACAAATTTTTCATTACCCTTGTGAACTTTGTAATTGGTCCCTTACGATTTTCATAAAAACAATGATAGGTTTGTTTCAAAAAAGCAAAATTATAATTATAATGTATTATAATTATTTATCTAGCATTATAATAATTATAATGTTAGTGTTGCATTACATAATGAGTTTTGCTCAGAAACTCAGAGATAACATGGAAAATTGGCACAGTGATAGTCAAACTTCATACCACTGTGCCAACTCCAAAGATTCCTGTATGGTTATTTTATTTTCATTAGTGGACGAACAAGGAGTAAAATATATTAATGTCCACAGTTTGTCAACACGACGGCCACATGGTAGATGTTTGTTCCCAAGAAACGTTTTATTTTGTTTTCAAGTTTATTATTTCTATTTTCTATTTTATGACAAGCCAAGCAGCTGTATGAAATGCCGTTTAATAAAGTATTTTCTCTAAACAATAGAAACCATTATATAGTGGTCAAAATAAATTTAAAAAACACCATAAATAACTATATAAATCATGCAAAGAACAAATATTAACAACAATTTCAACGCATGAAAAAATATAAAATAAAGGTGTGAATTAAAAAAACTTAACGTTAAAAAAACTTCATTTTAACGGTGATGATAACAAAAACATGTCAATAAAATAACTATTAAAAAGCTGTGCCGAAAATAAAAGCTGTGCAGAACAGAATGACGAAAATAATTAAGTAGGTAAGTAAGTAAGTAAGTAAGTAATTAAGTAAGGATTTAGGTTAGTAGGTAAGTAAGTAAGTATGTAAGTAATTAAGTAAGTACGGAATTACGGAAATAGGATTACAAAAAAAACGACGAATTTATCGTAAAAATAACGCAACTTGAATGTCAAAATATTGGCAAAAATAATGGTTAAAATAATTTTTATAAGTGCATTAGTTTTACTAACGAAATACTAACATGATTTAATATCAGTATTTTTATTCACTTCTTATATAAATAAACAAAATAGCAAAACTATGTTGTTTATTATATGCGTTGGAAATCATTTTGAATTCTTTTTATTTAAAAATCAATTGGCTTAATCCTAAATTATGAATAGAATAGGTAAACCAATAGGTTTTATGATGAAACATAAAAATAGTATTTACAAACGCATAAAGCAGACCCTGCTAAATTTATTATTTAATATACGCTCTCTTTGCTTTTTTTTTTGCTCTCTTTTTTGTTAACGTCAATGTTCTTTATTCAAGTAAATATGGTAGACAACATACTTTTTGTTCACTGGTTTTGTAATAAAGTTAGCTCAATGCTTGTTTCTGGACGATGTGTTTTGAAAACAAAATAAAGTTGTTATTACGCTTTATTATTTTTTTCTTTCATTTTTTTTCATAGCAATATTTTATTTCTATACTTAGTTTTATGGCATGGAAATTTTAAAATACATTTTTTAACTCTCAGGTGAAATATGATTACATATTTTTTTGCAAATTATAAATACTAAAGCGAAGTGAATACCTAAATAAAGTGAAAAATTTCCTAACGTCTGTTTTAAGCCTGAAAATTTTTCTTATAGCATTATCACTATTGTTGAACAAAATCTTTAGTTGATTTTTTCCCTAAAATTACTTTTGGTTTTTTTTTTAGTTAGTTTTAAAACAAAATATTGATTTATTTTATTAAAGTTTCTAAGCCTAATTTAAAAAAGTTACCCTTTTTTAAATGTCATTCTTAGCATGTGATTTTATCAGTGAGTCCGAAAAACTAAACAAATTGTATATGAAGATGACTTGCTAAGCAGAACTGATTGAGATACTGATTTTGAGTATTTGTCTAGCGGTGATGATTTTAATGAAGGCTATGAAATGGAAGAGAAAACTGAAACAAAAAAATTTATGGGTTACATGCAAATGTCCATTTAGACAGAATGGATCGCCATGCAGCCAAGGATTCAAATATGATTTATTTTGTAAAGTTCGTAATGACTTCAAAAAATTCTCAAAAATTAAATTTCAATATTAGTTATACCAAAAACTGTTATTTTATTTAAAAATGACTAGTATGGAAAATCAAAACAGTTTTTTTTTCTTTAGTAAAAACGCTAGAATAAATGTAATTATATTTAATCCTTATATATGCCCCTCCCTTCTGTTTATATTTGCATCATAGCAATATAACTTTTGGCAAAAGATCACCTCGCATAACCACTAGTAAAAAAAGGAAGGGAGTGATTACTTTGATAAAATAATCGCATTCCAGCCTATTAATCATTGTAACACCCTAAATGAACACTTTTTCTTTGAAATATAAAAACATAAAATACAAAGCTTAATGACCATTTTCATATTCCTAATATTTCTGAAATTTTATGGCTATCTTTTTCATTCGTTAAATTATGGTAGAATTTTGTGCGTTTTGGTATTTTTTTGGAATGTAATTCTAATAAGTGTTAAAGCTATATCCAAAACATATCAGAAATCCTTCAAAACTTAGACATTTAATTTCGCGATTTTGAACAAAATTTTAAATGTTGAACATCGTTTTTTCATTAAAACAAAAAAAAAGTGTAATTAGATATAAAAAAAAAATTTATATATTTATATATATATATATATATATATATATATATATATAGCGATTTAAAAATATAAATTTCATAAAATAAAAATTTTGAAAAAATAAATTATTAAAGTCATTCACGTACAATCTTTTTGTCTCAATCTCATTTTGCTAAGTTGCATAAGTCACCGGATACTGAGAAGTGCTCGGTCTTATTTAACGACAAAAAAAACAACATGGCGTTAACTTTTGCAGAGTATATTTTCGCAAGTTCAAAAAAAAATTTATTTTTAGGTTTTTAATTTCACCAACTGACAAGTTTCCAAAAAATATCTCAGGTTTTTACTTTCGCGAAATGACAGTATTTGGAAAAAATATTTTTTATTTTGCAAATAAAAAATATATTTTGTTTTTGTGTCAAATAAATGGAGGTTTATGAAAGATAAAGTCATTACCTCGAAAAAAAAAAAAAATAAATAAATAAACAATATATAACAATACATAAATAAACAATAAAATAATAAACAATACATACAATATATTGAACTTATTTTTGCAGACACAATATTATTATTGTGTTTGCAAAAATTCAATAAAGCTTCATTCTATCAAAAAAAAAAATAAAAAAAAAAAAAACGCATTATCTAACTCCCACACAAAGTCAAAGAAAAGAAAAGTCGACTTGCCACCACAATCAAACCAACAAAAATCCACCAAAGATATACAAAAATTTTTTAATATCAATAGAAAAGTGTTACCAATAATAACCAAAAAAAATACTGTTTTTTTTTTTGTCTTGTTTTAATCACCCTCGGAGCCATAAATATTGACATTTCTCCACAAAAGTTTAAACATTTTTGAAAACTGAAAACAAAGTCAGAGTTAGAGATTTTTTGATGAAAAAGCAGAAAGAAATTTCATGAAGTCGTAATTTATAGAAAATTTTGAAAGTTTTAAATTTCGCAAGCAACCCAAATCTGAAATATTTTGTGGGTTTATTTTTCACAATATACATTTATCCAAATCTCAGCTAATAGACAAAAAATTTCAAGAAAATTAGAACTTTTAGAAATTTTAGACCCCTGAAAATTTAGACCATTAAGGTAGATTTAAGCCACATTATTTTTCAAGTTATAATTAATTTTGAAATACTTTAAATTATACAAAACTAACCTGAATTTTGGTTTGAACGCAAAACATGTTTCTTTTATTAGTGCTTTGCACTAAAATTAAATGATATGAAAATTATACGCTTATCTTTCCTTCAAAAAAATAATTTCACTGAGAAAACTGCTTCTTGGCATGATAACACTTGGAACGACATAAGTCATTTAACTAGCTACCCATTTATCAAAAACAACGTATAAATTTAATGACCATCGATTCCAAGATTTTGTACGTTTCACCAGAAACCCATGACATACGAAGCGTGAGGACATCAAAAAAAGGCAGAGCAATTTATTTTTTCAAGTTTTAAAAATTTCGGAAATTTAATTTTTTTTTCAGATTTTTCAAATTTTTGGCAGTTTAACCTGATCCCAAATATAAAAGACTAAGCAAGATCTGATAGTCTTATATTTTTTTTGTTTCTAATGTTTATACGTTCCAAAAATCTTAGGAAATAACGTTTTGAGGAAATTATTTGGAAATAACTCTGTAAGGAAAATTAATATTTTTTGCGCAGAATCTAATACCGCCATGAAGTCTGGCGAGTTGGAAATGGAAATTTTCTTTTTACTTTTCTGAAGATCTCGATCAACAATTTTTGTTCCGTTATCGAAGTTAAATTGATATAAAAAAAGGTTTGTTATTTTTATCTCGTAATTTTGAGCACTATAATTAAATTCTAGTCTTTGTCATGTCATGTGTCCCCATTACTATTGTTACTAAAAGTCATTGTCAAGTAAAGGCTCAAATTAAATTTATGTATGTCAGGCAGAGCGGTTAAGGTGCGAGTTTGATCTCCTTTAGAGACCAATGCTTTTCTTTAACGTAAGCTCAAACGGGAGCTCTAAGCACACCAGAACCAAACCCGTTTTGGCCGTGAAATAAACTAGCTTGAAGTTACTTGGTGGTTCTACATTAAAAAATATGTTCAAAGTACATTGAAAATATACACATACCATTAAGCAATTTTGTTATTACACGGTATAAGCATTTATTTCGAGGTGAAGATTAATAGGCCTTACAAAAAATTTTGCGATGAGAAAAATTAGTCCATAAATTTTATATTTATAAGAAACCTGCTATTAAGTACTTCCAAAATTAAAAAACTTTAAGAATTAAAAAGAAACAATGCTTTTGATGTAAGACAGTACCTTGCGAAAAATGTATCTCAACATTCCAATTTGAATCAACTCATTCAAATGCAATTTGATTTAATCTTTTCTTAAACCGTTTAAATTCTTGTATGTGTCCCCGGGGATATCAAGAAACACCCTAAGAAAGTTTTAGAACTAAAATTTGGATTTGAAACAAGGAACTAACAGAATTAGAACCCTTGCCAGGTTTCTTTAGAAAAAAATCATGTATTGCAAAAATAATTCTCTTAAAGAAGTTTTGAAACGGTTTTTTTCTTTGTAGACTACTAATTTGAACATAGCAGTAAAAATCAAGATTTCAAAATTGTATTTAGAGCTCTGACAATGGCGCGTGGGCAATTTCTCATTTGACAATTTCCTATCTGGACATTTTTCTACAATATCTCACTACAACAATCTCAATCGAAATTTTTCCTTATTATTTCCTTATTCCTAAAATTAATTTAAAAAATTAAACATTTTAAATATAAACAAACATGTTGAAATGTCGGTACCGGAATATTTTTGTTTTCACTCTCTATATATATATTTCCGCAGTACAAAAAAGACGAGGGTAAACAGTAAACTTTTTTATGAGAAGAAACTAAGATTTTTTAAAAAATCCACAAAAGTACTTGTGATGTTTTTATGCTGCAAATCGTCAAAAAGAATGTCTGTCAATTTTTATCTAAGATGGAGAACTAATAATTCAACATGACAGAAAAAATTATTTAAGCTCAACTGAATCCACACAATGGGACAATGATACACAAGCAAAAAATTCAAAAAAAAAATACTGGAAAACCAAATTAATATCATGAAAATCTCAGAACAAATTGGTGTACAAAAATAAGCGCTGTTAAAACAACAAAGGGAGGAAATAAATTTATATTGGATGGATATACACATATAGTAAAGAAAAACAACGTGTCAATAGGATGGGCGTGCACAAAAGTCAAGAAGGAGGTTGCAAGGGAGCAGTGACAAAAGATGATCTAATGGGAAAAGCTCAAAAATTAACGCTACACAACCATCGATCAAATGACGTAGATATTGAGGTAACCAAGTATCGAGAAGCACTGAAAGAAACGACAAAAAATTGGGGCTAAGACGAACAATATTTTGTTAACATGAACACAAATTTTGTCTGTGGCAGCAAGACTCGAAACTCCACAAACACTTTCATTATAAAGGGAGATCCAGCAACAGCAAGCAAAGACACGTCCGGTAGAGCCAAACAGTGTGGTCTGTATTTTAGTAAGTCTTTAGAGTGTCATTACAATAATTAGACTATATGGCAGGCCAATAAGTATTCAGAAAAATATGTAGCGTACTTCTATATAAATCAAAAACGACAATGAAAACTGAATTAATCAGGAGTTATAAGCTTGTTCTTGTAAATAAAGTTCTTATAAAAAGAATGAATTAAGAAAAAACAATCACGATGAATTTTTTGCTCAACATTCCCGAAGTATCTCCTATAATTTGGTTGTCTGCTACCAAAGAGGAACTTCACCTAAGAAACATTAAAAAAAATAGAAATGCCAAAAACTGGTGGCACCGATGTTGGGCAATTGGACATTGACAACTGGGCAAAAAATTATAGTTATCGAACAAATGAGTTGTCTGACAACTGGGCTGTCGATCAAATGGTTTCCCACTTTTTCGATAATGCAGCTGTTTGAAAAAATTTGGAAAACTGGGCTGTCACACAAGTGATACACCTCACATATTTTGAGTGAATATAACTTTGCATATTTTATCAAAATCCACATGGACCATAAAATTTACTTCACACAAATATTGTTTATCAAAGGCTTTTTTAAATGGAAAATCATGCATCATGCCAACATTTTCCATCGCTAGAAAAATTAGCACTTATAACTTTTTGGAAATCATGGCATATCTTCCTTTTTTATAAAAAAAACTTTTATCTGAAATATAAAGACATTTTGCAAAACGTTGTATTTGCATTTTATCAAAATTTTAAAATAAAACACGGAATTATCTTGCTTTTATACATTTTATACATTTCTAGGCAGAAATGGTTTAATATACAATTTTTTTGAAGGGGAGTATAATGCTGAGCTGAGGCGAAGGAAATTCTTTTTTCTTTCGATTTCTCTGAACAAATCTGACACTGACATTTAGAGATAGGTTATAATCTGTATAAGAAGTTACAATAATTCAAAAATTCATTGGGTAAAATAGATCTTTTTAATCGTTTCTGATTTTGTAAGTTTTTTATTTCAACAAAAAAAAAAAAGAGAATCTATATGATCTCAAATGTAAATAAAATAACAATTATTTTAGAACCTAAAAAAAAAATTTTATTTAGGTATAAATTTAAATGAATTGGTATATATA
>JAUZNK010003465.1:0-10908 GCA_035046665.1 Euphysa ruthae | reverse complement strand
GCATAGTGTTATTTTATTGGTCATATAACAGAGATTGATTCGTAGGACTCCTGTAAAAATCACAAATTTGCAGTGGTTTATTGTATTCCTTAACTTAAAGTTGATTGAATACAGTCTTTTATTAATTCCATTTAAATTTTAAAGGTTCAATGATAACTTTAATAATCAATGTGCTTGTTAGTTCTCTGAAAATGAAAATTTGAATAAATTCTTCTCAGTCTCTCCCTTCATTGCACAGATATTTCAATTATGAGATTTTGAACTATATTTTCTAATCATAAAACCTAGGAAAATTTGCTCTGCTACAGGTTTGATTATGAAGTTTTCAAATTTACTTCCATATCACTTTTTCTCAGCAAGTTTTTATTAGTTTTTTTGTGGGGATAAATAAAAATATGCGTAATAAAAAAGGTAGTTGACATGATACATGTTTTATGAATGGAAAGTTAAGACCGTCCTCACTTTAATTAAATTGGTAAATTTAAAAGTGAGATTTGAGAAATATAATTAAATAGACAAAGGAAAACAAAGGTCTAAAAATCTAAAAAATAGAGATTAATGAGAAAAGAAACTTTAAAAAATCAGTAACTGTAAAAATGCTTAGAAATACTCATAAAAATTGTTTCTGTTTGAATCCTTTGGTTGTTTCTCCATACCACATAAATTTTTTAATGAAGATGTATTATGAGTTACTGTAGTCTGATTTATTACCAATATGCCCAGAAAGTCTGTTTATCCACCGATATGTGTCCCATGTGTGTTTTAATTTGCTTTTTAGGTTTGCACAATTTTTTATCTCCCCGCTATTCGATGCTGACTCAACAGAACGTGAGCTAAATGCAATAAATTCAGGTAATGCTAAAATGAAATATAGCTTCTGAGCATTAACTTATTTTACAAATTTTTTGTTTACCTGCTGCTAAGTATTTTATTTCATCCTCAGGATATTCTTACATTAATAGCTTTACTGATATCTAAATAATATAACAATTCTGTAACTAATATTGGAAATTGAATATTCTGATTATTATCTGGTTTTTCCTTGATTTTCTTATTTACTAGTTATTTAATTTGTTTTTTGCTTTTTTTATATGATGACCGTTGTAAGTCAATAAATTTTAACAGAATTTTTATGCAACTCACTAATATTATTAATAATATCAATAACATTGATGCCTTCTTTAGCTGTGTATTTTGGTTTATTTGATTTTATATTTATTAGCAAATTATAATAGCTGTTAAATATTCCAAAAATTATACTACCAGATATTAAAAATAAAAGTAAGTGTAAAAATAAGTACTCAGTTGTAAGCAACCATCATTTTATAAGCAGCCAATTTTTTTTTTTTTTTTTAAATCAGTCCGCTTTCTGCAAAGCTAAAAGTCACTAGGCAGAAAGCTAAAGAAAGGTAAAGCAGCTCTTACACAAACTGAGAATGATATTGGTTGATATTAGACTTAAAGTATCGGAGATAATAATCTGAAGGAAAGCTGTTAGAAGGCAGAGAGTTCCACAAGCAAGCAGTACATGGGAAAAAGCCTGAAGAATAAAGTTTTTTTCAACAAATGAAAAAATTTCGAGCCTGCACTGAAAACGACACCATCAAAAAAAGAAAAGATATAAGCAAAAAAAATTTTTCAAAGTGATTTATAATTGGTCTACATACCTTCCAAATGTTATTATAATTACACTTACCCTTCAAAATGTAATAGGTGGGGGGGGGGGGGGGGGGTCGGGTCAATTTCATGCATCAATCCAGAAAGGGTAAAAAAATGCCCAGTGACTTTACAGTTAAAAAGCCCAATTCTTGGCTTTCGCTAAAATATATTCACTACTATGCACTATTTCCCATCCAAACACAGTCGAATAAATCAAACAGACCTTATTTGCCCCCAATTAAGATTCAAACTCCCCTGACCACATGGACTATTATTTGTTAATTTGAATATAAAGGAAATGTTCTTTCAGACCTGATGAACAAGCGGTACTTATTTTAATCAAGAAATGAAATCTAAATATTTTTCTGAAATCATGTTATAGAACACCAAAAGAATATTCTAAATGATTCATGGAGGCTGCATTATCTAGACCAAGAAACTTCAAAACCAGGTCATGTTTTCACAAAGTTTGGGACAGGTATGATATATAAACAACTTGGAATAAAAAATTGAGTGTATTATTAATTATATAAAATGTTTTTAATCCTTTAAGTGATATTATGCTGTCTCATTTATAGGCCTGTTTTTACTTCTTTATTTTTTTTTTGTTTTTGAAAAAGGCTTTGAAAAGATTTTTTGTTTTAGTTCAGGGTTTATCTTTTGTGACTTTTGAATTATTTCTTTTAACTGGGACAAAATTAGCATTTATATTATGGCCATTATACTAAGGCTCCATCACTTGTATCCTGAAAAAACCTGTTTTTTATTTATGTTATTTTTTATTTTGCTTGAATCAACAAAAACATTCAAAGCTCAAAGAATTTATATTTATAAATCATCAGAGAAAAGTCTAATGTTATGAAGCGTAGTTGGCACAGTGGTAGAACGTTTCACTACGGAACGAAAGTTCACGTGTTCGACTCCCACCTTTAGTGAAAATTTACTTTCCATGTTAACTCTGAGTTACTGGGCCAAACTCATTTTGTAATGCAACTCTAGTTCAATTTGGTCGGGTTTTTTGGTTGAGCGAATTTCATAGGCACAAAAGGGCTTTCTAAGTACTCCAAGACCTGCCACTTGACCCTTCTGAAAATATTGTTTCAGTAAATTGTTCTTTTTCCACGTTAAAGGTGACATTCTCATTTTCTCTCTCAGGAGTCCCTATTCTAATGCTTTTTATACTTGGCAAAAAAACAGATTTTATATGCTGTACAATAAAGATCTCCAAAGTGAAATATACTTCTACTCATAATAACATTAATCTTGTGGAAGTGCACCCATTTTCATAAGTAAATTATTTTATATTTTATACGACATATATTTTTTATAAAAGAATTAACTTTTGATATTCCACGAGCCAGCAGTAAGTATCAATGTCGAAATTATGTTTCATAACAATTCATTGCATGTTGGTATTTAAATGTGAATTTATCACGCAAAGAAAAACTATAATAGAAAGCATTTTTCCTGTTTTTGTGTTTACATGTGCATATTTATACATTAGGGTCACCAGTTATCATATGCATGGTATTTACAAATCCTAATACTACCAAAACCTAACCTAATAATATTTACTCTCTGTTTTTTTTTGTAGGTAATTTAGATACTTTGAAGACGATACCGCTAGAAAAGAATATGGATATAAGAAAGATATTACTTGACTTTCACACCAAATATTATTCACCAAACATTATGGCTGTTTCTGTGGTTGGAAAAGGTATAAGTTATGTAATTTTTGTTTTGTCTAATAACTTCTCCCTTGCTATTTTATTCTTTATAACAGCTTTTTCTCAGAACCTGTTTTATTTTTATTTGTCATAATACAAAAAGGTTTTATTTCGTTTTTGAAAATAATTATCATTTTATTAAATATTTCTCATATATGGTAATTTTTAGTATGTTATTTTAGTAATTGCTGATACAATGCAATTGTTCTCAAAATTTCCACTTAAAGCTATTTTCACATACATGGGTATAGTTGCCAAACAGGAGAGGTTTGAAAACATTGAAATTTTTTTTTTGAGCAAAATTGTTGTCTTTTTATCTTCATAATTTTAAAAGTTTCCTTTGTTTGAAAATTGTCAAAAGTTTGATTTTTCAGATTTTTTTCAAAAAATCTGTATAAAATAGACAAAATTTACAGTTTCAATTTCACCTAAGATTCACTCATTAGTTTTCTTAATTTTTGTCATGAAGTTATTCAAGGGTTGGTGAAGCAAAAACCATCAGCCCATATTTAGGGTAAAGGAGATAGAAAAGAACCGAACTTTTCTTTGAATCTGCTTATTATTTTTTGTCTAAAATTTGTTGTCAAGAAGAGGAACAAATGAACCGTTGTAGATTTTCTAGAAAATTGTTATTCTTTTAAGAATCGATATTTTTGGATTTTTCTGCAAGTCTGAAAGTAGGTTTTTGATTTTTTGCATGAGGTTTTCTCTATTAGAGTTTGCTAGTATTGAAAAAAATATTTTATAAAATTTTAGAAAAAAAAAAAAAGATAACTTTGTTCTTTAGATATTTTTTTCATTTTGTAGTGTCTTTTTAGTAGTTTAGGCATACGTACTGCTGTTTTTGCATGAAGTCATAAGGGGAGAGCACTGACAATTTCATATCTTTCAAATCAGAAAAATTTTGTTTGTTATTAGTAGTCTTTGTTTTTATCAGCTCAAAAGCAACGTTTTTGTATTTTATATATAAAATTAAAAAACAATTGGGGGCATCTTGATAGTTGATGATGTCTAAAATGTCTTCAATGAAATATTTTTTCATTTTACTCCATATATTTTAGAGAGTTTGGATGAACTGGAATCAATGACTGTTTCAAAATTTAAATCTGTTTGCAACAAAAATGTTATTGTTAGTAGTCATGATGAGCATCCTTATGGTGACGAGCAGCTTAAGGTAAATCAATTCTTTTGTGGAAACAAATTAACAGTACATATTAACATAAAATTCCCTTATTAGTTTATATTTAGGTGAAACTATTTTAACTCTTAAAAGTTTGACTTAAAAATGATATACATTAATACTGCAATGAGTTTTCGAACAGGAATATATTATTTAAGCATTCTTTTCCAATTATTAACTGTACTTATGTACAGTACATTTGTTAATCTTTTAAAAAAGATTTGTCATAGGAAAATTTTAGTTACGCGGGCGATTTACAAAATCTTTATAATTATCTCTGTAATATCGCAGTAACCATCTGGTACTATGCCACCATAAAGTGCAGATTCTAGACGATAAAGCAGACTGGAATGACATATAGCAATCAGAGCACAGAAGAGAAACTCATGTTTGCTTTTGCAACATTGCAGTATTTATTATTCAGCAATTAAATCTTAATTTAAAAGTATTAATTGTATTGAACTTTCAAATTTAGGAAATTAAATACAAATTTGAAAAAATCTTAAAAAAAGTGACACATCACATCTCAAGACCACAAATTACAAATAATAATCCATTTGTATGAAATGTATTAATCTTAATCATATGGTTTAATGTATAAATGTTGTTTCTAGTTAATAAAACAAGTTTCCATTTCTAATTTGCAGTTGTGAACCTATCCATTTTGTAGCAAGTGCCTTAAGAATTTCTTTGCCAACACAAAATAAATACTGATTGCTTAGGTGAATTCAGAGTGCTGTATGTATATAACATTAACACAATTCTGATATAATTATAAAAATAAAATATCTGTTGACCAAACATTTAGCTTTTTTTTCACATCAATTCCTGGTACTCTATTAAGGAAGTAGTTCCTGGTGTTAAATATGCTTTATTTTTATATTTAGGTATCATTCTGAATGTGTTTATTATAAATAACCTATTATTTACCAGGGGTGGATCTGTGGTCCTATGTGTTAGGGGCGGCTGCCTAAGGAAAAAAATCATTTTATTATTAAGGTGTATCTTATTTTACTTTTGATAAGCCACTGTTCTGTGAGCCGATAGTATCACCTTCAGCCTAATTGCTATCAGGGAAATTCACGGGAGTGCAAAATTTTATGATTTAGCGTCAATGGCTTTTGCATTAGGCGAAATTTATTTTGCCTAATTAAAGCGTCATCTTTATTGAAATTGCTTACTAACCTTGAGTTTATTGTTTCTCTGGTTGTGACTAAGTGTGTTACTAAGATGTTGCAATCTAGCAGCTTTGATATTCAAACTGGTATCAATTTAATCTGCTCTTTGATTAGTCAAATTACTGCTATTAAAAACAGCGTAGATGGTTTTCACGATAAGTGGTATCATTATGCTAAACTTATTGCTGAACTAGCAGGGGTAGATGAATGTAGAAAAAGAACTGTTGGCAGACAAGTCCACCGTGATAATCGTCCAGCAGAGACTATATCTGAGTACTTTAAACGAGTATTAACCTCCCTGGTTGATCACTTAGATTTAGTTATTTCTGATAGATTTGGTGATGACAGTCTAACTTTGTTCCATGGCTTATGTATAATTCCATACAAAATTTCTTCACTAAATAACCCAACTGAAGAAAATAAATGGAGGTAGAGATTTAAGGTTATACTAATTTTTTTTATGAGGATCGACCAAATCCTTTCGCTTTAGATGCAAAATGTGGGCTTTGGGAGAAATATCGGACTACTGCTAATGACCCCATCCCAAACAATGTTACTAATACTCTGAAATCATTTTCATGTATCAGAACTTTTGCCAATATTTTTGTTTGTCTGTAATTGTTAGTGACTTACCCCTTAGTTACTATAGGTATGTTTGTGTTCTGTTTCAACCTCTGGTATGGTGCTTGCTCACTCGTAAGTTACTCTTTGTATGTTTTTGTTTGAAATTATGACTTCTAATTAGAAGTCGTAATTCTTTATGGCAATTAAATACTTTTCAAAGTATTGTCTATAGTCTATCTTCAATTAAACTGAAGACGTTTTAAATTGCATCTGCTTATTATTTGCATCTGCTTATTACTTGTCTCTAAATGATTAATTAAATACCGGAGTTGCTATTTCTGTCGCCATTTCCATAAGTTTGTTTTGTTTCATGTTAAAGAAAATCTTCAAATATATAAAGGCTGTTTTGCATTGAAGTTATATGCAGAGATATGAAAAAAACGAAGGAGAGTGTTTAGTTTTGTACAAAAAAGTGTAAAAAATGTGGTGTGGTATTTTGTAAACAATAGCATAATGATTAGAATAATAAAAAGAAAACACAACATATTTTTCACGATTCTATATATTCTTCATTAAAGCATTTATTTACAAAGTTTTTTATTATCTACCATTATTATAAGTTCTTGTATTTTATATATATATATTTATAAATATTTTATATAAAACAAAACATTGATTTGTTGTGGTGATGGGAGCATTTATCAAAATATTTGTTTTTCAAGTTTGCTATAAATTATAATATACTGGAGAAGTCATAAACTTTAACTATGCATACAGGCATGAAAAGTAAAATGTATACCAGCCATGTGTCATATATTTCGAGTATACTCTCGCGGACTAGTTTAAGATTAGGTATACAGATTTCTTTTATTAAAAGTTTAAACCTGCCTTACGATGAAAGATTATAGGAGAAAATACTCACGCATTCAATAACCCTTCTAACTAGGAGATTTATGTAAAATTCATAAAATTTATCGTTGCATCTCAGAGAAGGAAGGGACAAGAAATAAAACAATGTATAATGTTTAAAAATAACTGACAGTTTGATTAAAAAAGATAGCTTTATCTTAATTACAATTATGAGTAGGAGATTAGTGAAAAAAATCAAAAAATCAAAGCAGTTCTGCAAAACACTTACATAACATCATAAATTTAAAAATGGTAGCAATTTTATATGTTGAGTGCTAATATTTTTTATCTTTCTTGTGTATTGTAAAGGAATTTGTAGATGTTGGAAATAGCTGGGAGAGTCATTTTAAAGGTATAATATTTTAAAACTTTCTCCACGCAGCGCAACCATAGTGCGCTGCTGTGAAAAGGGAGGAGAGAAAGGGAGGAAAAGAAGGGAAGGAAAGGGAGGAAAAGAAGGGAAGGAAAGGGGAGGGAGGAAAGGCATCCTTGATTAGAAAAAAAAAACTGCAAAGCTGTTTACAAAGGAGAATTTTAACCTTGTAGTGTGTAAACTCAGAAATTTCTTTTCTTAATGCGTATTCAAAATCTGCCAAAAGCTGTAACACTTGATTAAAGCTTACAAAAGTGTTTATTATTTCTTCATTTTTGGAATGGATATTTACATTAGTGAAATGTCCAAACAGATTTTTTTAGCCCATCGTTCTATTTGTTATATTTCATTGGTTGAACAACAACATTGATAGTATATTACCAATGCTTTTTATTTAATTTGCAGAAATAGTGAGTTTTGAACCTAATTTGATGAGATTGATTGATTGGCTTGAATAAAAGTTTTTTAGGAGGGTTTGTACTCGTTTAAGGTACTCAGATGTATTCTGTCAGATGATTATACTTATGATACCGCTTATCTTGAAAACCATATATGTTGTTTTTAATAGCAGTAATGCAACTAAAAAAAGAGTGGATTAAATCTATACCAGTTTGAAATTCAAAGTTTCTAGAAATCTTAGTAACTACATGTTTCTCATCAAAAACAGCCCTAGTTATAACCATAGAAACAATAAATAAAAAGGTAGTAAGCATTTTCAATAGGGATAAAACTTTTTAGGAGTCTAGCTTCAAGGGAATAAACTGTTGGAACGTACAACTCCTAAAATGTATCTAACCCAGCTATTCTTTCAAGCTGCTTAATTCAACAAACATATTTCTGGTTTTTCTTTCTTTCATCAAGACAGTGTTCTGAAATCATTAACGTAACGCGACCTGATTTGCTGGAAACATCGATGATTTCATCCAATAAAATTGAAAAAAACTTTGCGGATTTGATATTTGAAGTAATTTTATCAGAAATTACACAACAGAGTATAATTTCATTATGCATGGTTTTGGAATGAAACGAGGAATTTTTCTTATGTGATTTTCTAATACAGTATCACTGCCTCTAACATGATAATTAAGAATCTCCATGAAGTTTCCAGCATTACCAGAAGTGCTATATTGAGCGACTTTTGGATGAAATTGGGAATCATCAATGTGACCTCTTAAAGCAAGACCTCCACACAAAATATTAGAATGGATTATTGGTATAAGTTTAAAAAGTTTATTAAATATTTGTGCTTTGTTTCAACCTCTCACATGGATCCTAGATCCACCCCTCCAGCTACACTGCTTTACCCAACACGAGTTATATATTTTTTTCATTAAAATGTGTAATGGGTAAACTCAAAAATTTTTTTCTTCTAGGACTTATATATAGAAAATTATGCCAAAAGAGAAATAAATTCTGGATCCGCCGCATGTTTAACTGTCTACAGGATAAAAATTTGTTGTTCAGGCTAGGTTTAATGTGGCTACTATTAAAGAAGAGAGATCATTAAAGTTGAGCTTTCCGCTACCTGATCTTAGCGAACATTACAAAGCTAAGGTATGAAATAAATTTTTTTTATTTATTTTTTTTCTAATGCTCTGCCAGCAAAAATCTCAACGATTTGGAAAATTCCTGATAAATAAGCTTTGTCCTTATTTAATCTGAAAATGAAATTTTTTTTATGGTTTTATTTTTTTTATTTGTTTATTTGGTTAGTTTTATGAGAATATTAATTTTGATTGTTTTGAGTATCGACTTTATTGAAGAAAAAAAAAAAAAAAATGTAAAACTTGATCTAAAATTGACAATTCCGATTCTAAAGAAATATTGTAAAGTTAAAAATTTATAACCATTTTTGTTTCTTTATTTTTTTTCTTTTTTTTTAAAATTTATTTAGTTACCCAGTTTCAAGACCCCAAAATGAAAAACCAGGTCTAAGAGTTAAAGTTTTCAATAGGTTTAATAAGTTTATAATAGATATAATTTTCTTGTTTTTCTGTTGATATCTAATTTAATATTAGAAAAATTTCTTTTTTTATTGTCTACGATATTTTTCTAAATTATACAATTAGCACCAACCTGAAACATGTCAAATTTATAAAAGAAATATACAAAAAAAAATATAAAAAAAGATTTTTCCATATTTTTCCAATTTGTTTTTAAGCTAATCTTAATCCGTTATCTTAAAAATCAGGCATATATACAGTTGCGAAAGTGGAAATGATTTTCCAAATTTGAAAGCAAAATAGCCTTTTAGCAAATTTATGTCTTAATATATATTTACTCTACAAAGCCTTTAGATAAAAATATGTTTACATAGGTTTAAAATATAACGTTAGAGTTAAATTTGTAATGTAAATGATTATTTTAAAGTATGCTATAGGTATTGAGTTACCTATATCTCATTCTTAAAATTTGATCTTAAGGTTACAAGGGAAAAATAGCTATGGATGAAAAAGTGGAAACCTAGTTAATAGGTTTCTTTTTTCCCCACTAAAAGTGCTGGTAAACGTGACAACAAACATGAGTCCTGTTGAATTATATACTAGGTTTTCTTTTGGCAAATTATACTTTTGAAGATAACTCTTGAAAATTTTTTATTGGGTGCAGGCCCAAAAATTAAATTTTGAGGTTTTTTTTTTAAAAAAATTATAACTTTTTTTATCAGATATTTTATTTAAAAAATATTGTTTTTAGCTTTAATACCTTAGTCATAAAAATTTCTTTAATCCCATGGCCAGTTGATGTCAAAATGTTCTGATTCATTGATAGATTTATATTCTAACATTTCCAAATTCACAGCACTCCTTTGGTGCTTTGAAAACCAATTTTTACAAATCTCTTATCCCTGATTGCCCATCAGATGATATGTAATAGGTTAGAATAATAAAGATATAGCAAATAAAAATGACATAATTTACGCATCATATGTAATATAATAATTATATTTTTAGCCAGAGCATTATGTTTCTCATTTGATTGGTCATGAAGGAGAAGGGAGCTTACTTTCTTTACTCAAACAGAACTGTAAATATCTAATTTTGTTTGATTTTGATTATCTATATTTCTTTGAATCTTATCAGACTAGTTTAAATATTCTATGGAATGTTGGGTATTTTATGTATGGAATGTTGTGTATGTTATGTATGGAATGTTGGGTGTGTTATGTATGGAATGTTTGGTATGTTATGTATGGAATGTTATGTATGTCATGTTGTGTATGTTATGTATGGAATTTTGTGTATATTATGTATGGAATGTTGTGTATGATATGTATGTAATGCTGTGTATGCTATGTATGGAATGTTATGTATGGAATGT
>JAUZNK010003464.1:0-27112 GCA_035046665.1 Euphysa ruthae | reverse complement strand
AAAATTATGGCAATCCCAAATTACTACGGACTTGTCACTTTAATCCTGTAGCTATAGCAAAGAAAAAATTTTTTTTTTAATTTCTAAGTTCTAAGTCTATAAGTCTATTAACCAAAAGGTAAACATAAAGTTGAGTGTACCAAGGGCGGTGTATCCGCATTTTTAAATGCTTGTTGTAATTTTTTCATTTATTAAGGTGTCCTAATTGCATATAAGTGTCATAATTTTGTCCATGATTGACCAAGGTAGATATTTCTTTCAATTTTTTGTTAAGAGCACAATGCATTACAAAAGTAAAATTTAAGTGTTGCTATATTGCGTATGTCCTTGCTTGTGAATATTTATTATGGGAGCTTTCCATTAAATGTTTTATGTTTCAGCTATCTGTAATTTGATGAATAATTTGGCAATTTTTGCCATACTTACTGTTAGGTAATATTATTGACTCATTGCACCATAAATAAGGGGATTAATTTTCAGAATTTAAGACCTGAGTCACAAAAATAGAAGTTGCCAAGTTCAAAAAATAAACGTACTTTTTTACCAACTATACAAATTTTAGCAAATAAAGAAAAAAAAAAAACGTGTAATATGGCTTTTTTGGCTTCACTGTTTCTGTGAAATTTAACTTTTAAATTATTGGTTGAACGTTTAGGAATTCTTACAAACAGTTCAAAATTACAATTTTGGTAACTTCATGCAAAATTTTAAAGTTTTTATTTAACCGATCATTCATGTATAAAAATTATTCCATGAGTTTTATTCAATTTGTTCCATCCGTTTCACTGTTTTATCCAAATGAAACCAGATTGGAATTGAGAACGCGTAATCTTTTTGATTCCATAAACATTAACATTAAGTAACGAAAAAATTTCAATGTCCACTTTCAGTGATTATTCTGAAAATAAAACTTGTTTTAAAATCTCTTAAATAAATTTTACTAGTGATCACAAAACCTCTCTAGAACAAGTGGTAACTGCACAGTTCCTGCCCTTTTTTCAGCTAAAATTTTTGGGGTGTAAGGTGTGTGTGTAGTACATTGAAACAAAAACTGTTACAGTATTTTACTTCATTTTTCGAGCAAATGATTATCAAATAATTGATATACAGTTAACAATGATTTTATTTATATATAAAAGATTTTGTTTCAGAATTTATGTCTAATTCGGTTTTTGTAACTTAGGTATCCAACGGCGTAGAAAGATCAAATCTTTGCAACTGACTACTGTTGAATTAAACGACATGAATATCGGATTCGAATCGAAGCGCAATTTGTTCGTTGCTCGTGTTTCCATAACAGCACTCTAACTCGGAAAATTTTTGGAACATTTTTGCGTAAAAAACCTAGTGTCTTTGTTAAGCACTTTTTTTGCTTGTCTTTATTTTGTAAATCCATAAAATTTTTATTACAATGTAGGTTTTCGATTTATAATTGACTTTTGACTCTCATTGATACCACATTGCAAAGTGTCGTTTTGTTACAGGAAGAAAAAGTATCCAGTCTATAAAAGAATCGGGCAATATCAACTTAACGGCACTTTTGAAATTTCACAATTTTTTTGGGGCTTAAGTTTTTGATGAAAAACAAAAGAAATTTAAAATGAACTTATTTGTCGAGAAATCAAAAATCTTTCATCAAAAACTGTCCGTTTCATTGATTATTCTTTAAATGATTTTCTTTTCAAAGTTATAACTAATGTGCACAATTTAACTTAGGAAGATATGTTGTTTTCTATCCTGAGTTAACTTAATTTTAAGATTCAAAAAGATTTCTGAAAAAAAGTTTTAAAATAATATATTCATTAAATATATCAAGACAAGACAAAAACAAAACTTTTTCTGTTTGATTTCTGTATAAAAAAAATTTCTCAATGATTTTTTTTTTTTTTTTTTTTTTTTTTTTTTTTTTTTTTTCAAAAATTTTTTTTTTTTTTTTTTTTTTTTTTTTTTTTTTGTTTGACAAAATTTTTTAGTGGACAAAATTTTAGTGGAATTTTTTAAAAAGTTGATAAAATTAAGGGTTTACTATTGAATATTTCGTTAAAGTAATAGTTTAAAAAGAGAATATATGTCTTTCTATTAATTCTCAGTGGTAATTTTCAAAGAAATATTTGTTAAAGGCGTTTTTCAGAATTTTTTTTGGTTTATGCAACACCGCTGTATCTAAAAGTTTGATATTTTTCTGATTGGATGTTATTAAAACTGAAAAAGAACACATCTAGAAGATTTTGATCTTCTATGGCGTGCATTTTAATTTAAATTAGCACATTTTCATTAGTGCCCTACTATACTAAGACAGTTTATGTTTGAATACGTAGGTTACCTTCGTCAGCGTTTTTGGGTGAAGGTATTGGACGGCGTGCGGCACTTCACTGTTGTCATTTTAATTAAAGAGAACCCTGCAGAATTTCTATCTGGCGTCTGTCATCTGAATTTTTTCAAAATAACCTTTGTGTTATCGCTTAAATTATTCTTCAGCAGTTCTGATGTTTTTAAGATACTGCACATGAAGACGTGGAAAATCATACTATAACGCATTCGTGATATACGCCTTTTTATCAGAAAATAATGCGGTAGCGGACTTGATAATAACTTCAAAAGTTTAGATATCTTAAAGCAATATGCCCTTATGGAAACAAAGCTTGTTTGAAATTACAGAATCAAAAATCATTTTTTCTACCAGACTACAGTCTAAATCACTAAATCCTGAAAAATAGGCAGAATAATTTTTTAATTAATAATAATATATATAATATAATATTAATAATAATATTAATATATATAATATAATATTAATTAAATATTTTAATTAAATATTAAGTAAGAAACTTTTATTCTATCACGACTTATAATTAAACTAAAATATTACAAAAATTAAATTGAGACATTTACTTAAAAATGGTCATGAATTGATGACCTGCCTTGCTCATGAAAAACCTAAGCTTAGTTTAAGTTTTGATTCCGCAATGTTTAAGTTTTAAAAGTGTAAAGAAAATATATATATTTGTGTTGATTTCAAATTTACTGTGTAAATAGTACCAATATGCCTTTAAGATTTTTTAGCTTGAATATGTAAACACTGTTATTGTTATTCGTATCTCACGTTTATTTCAGATTATTTGAAAGTAAGTTCCTTGAGTAGTTTTTTCTGAAAATCGATTTAAGAATTAAATCTGAAAATTTATCATTCCCAGTTACTGAAGCATGTTTTAAGTTTATGATTATTTATGTTTAACTTTTACATTTTAGATATTTTTAGAAATGTGCTGTTTTACAATAGTTTATATTCAGTCAAGGAAACGATCTATGTATGATTTAGTCTAGTAGCATTATGTAATCCCGGTTGAGGTCTGTAACCGATGAAGGGGGTAAAAACCAAAAAATATATGTTTATATTTCAGAAAACACGTTCTAGACAGCAGGTTATTAATGTTTTATTTTTTCTGGATTATTCAATTTGAATTTTGATTGGTTAGTAAAATTAATGCTGAATTTTTGAAATTAAGTGGTTTTAAGTTAAGTGGGAAAATGGAGAGTTTGTGGCTAGAGTATTTATAGCTATAGAAAATGGAATTACAGCCATCAAAGCTGCAATTGAAATTGAGGGTGATCTGAAAAACGAGTACCTCAAAAAGCTTAAAGTTGATGATAGACTTATCCCTGACTCTTTTAAAATACGCCATGGCTGGATGGAGGAAGACAAAGCAAGAATATTTTGGTCAGTAGTAGCTTATCCAAATATTTTTAGCTGATTAATGTTTAATCCCTCAGACCTAGTTAGCGAAGATCTGAATGACTGTAAAGACTCAAAAAATATAGTTATTATAAGCTTGGATAGTTGCATCCACTTTTGCTTCACAATTCTGGTAGCAAACTTTTTATTTTTAAAGGGGAGTGTGGACGTTCTCAAGTCGTTAGCAGCCCTCTGCATCAGTTTTAGATTCTTTCTTGAAAAAAATGGCAAAATTAAATCTTGTTGCTGTACTTGCATGACAGGATTGAGTCAGACATGAAACAATGTCACAACAGCTATGTATCGAGTTGAAGCTGCTGTGAGGTTATTTAACTAACCCAGTTTGTACCAGTAAATCAAACAAATGGCTACCATGTGGAAAAGATGTAGCACCTTCAAAAATTAAAGGCTTAGATTTTAGTCAAAGATTTTGGTCAGCGAGGCAAAAAAAAAGACCAATGTTTTCTCACTTGAAAAAAAAAAATTATAAACCTCTAGCTGTCCATAAATTGAAACATCTGGCATTAAATGATATTGTTAATGTTTTAAAAGAAATTTCAGACGGCTGTATTTTGTTTTCTGCTGAAGAATTCTTCAGCCAGATAGATTTTGTTCATGAAGTTGCCACAAATTTAAAAAAATCGTCCGTCGAAATCAAATCGTCCGTCGAAAATCGTCCGTCGAAATCAAATCAAATCAAATCAAGTGCATAGGTGAGTTAATTGAGCTATCCAAAGACAAAGATGAAAAACAATTTGACAAAAAGTAATATTGCTTCAACTGTGACACGTGGTAAAAGTGAAAAGCTGATACTTATACAGAAAGGGTGTGATAACATTGTCAAAAGCTCATGAAGTTTCAACAAAAGTTTGAAAAATGTACTGGTGCCCTAATTCCTATGTGGTTATTAAACCAAAAAATATCTGAATTAACTTTTATCAATCCTGACATTCCTGCCTTAAAGTATGGTTGTAGCATGGAAACAGATGCAGTGAATTCGTAGAATTTTTCAAAAAAGAGCACTCAAATGTTATAGTTGAAGAATGTGGAAATTTTTTATACGAAAAGTTACCATTTATTGGGGCGTCTCCTGATAGAATTATTAGTTGTTCGTGCTGTGGTATATGCTTAGAAGTAAAATGCCCATACACTTTTACTTAAAAGTAAAATTCCATACATCAAAGCACATAGGTGCTTTGATGTTTTCGATTAAATAGAGCTTTAGAAAAAATGAGTCAAGGAAAAAAGCTGCTATTTTACAAAAATTACTAATAAAAACAAACTTGCAAAAAACATTATACACCAACCTCCTCAAAAGTTCAAGATAGAATTCCTGATAGAATTATTAGTTGTTTATGATGTGGTATATCTTGCTTAGAAGTAAAATGCCCCATAAATTACACGTCGCCTATTAATGCTGATTTATCGTATATTTCTAAAGACCACGCTAAACTTAAAACTTCTCATAAGTAGTATACACAACGTCAACTCCAAATGGCTTTAACTGGACTCATTCAAAACTATTTTGTTGTCTGGAAACATCATGGTGTGATATTGGAAATCATTATTTTGTGATAACAGTTTCCAGGTATATATATTATATAATTAGTTAGGCCGATGGAAAAATTTGATTATGTGGATAGCTGTACCCGCGCTCGTCAAAAAAACCCAAACGAATTTTGTAATCTTATTTTTATTTTTTCATAAGTTTTTGTAGAACATGATAAGTATACAAGCAACACGGTTCAAAGTTCAAAACAAGTTAAAAATATACCGCATTTTATTCTTGCAAATAGAAAATAAAATCTGCATTCCTCATTAACTTTTTTAGAAAGTTACGCTATCCACATAATAAATTTTCATCAGCCTCATAGTATCGATAAATATCTGTGATATACTTAGTATGGAACTTTAAAATTACCAACTAAAGTAAACTTTCAAAAAATAATAGTCGCCTCAAAAGTTCAAAAAAAAGTTCTGACTGAAATCATTTTGCAACAACGGTGCTTTGACGTTTTCGATTAAATATGGTTTTAGAAAAAAATGGGTTAAAAGTCACTATTTTACAAAAATAATAAGGTAAACTTTCAAAAATTTGTAGTCTGCTCAAAAAGTTCAGGATGAAATCATTTTGCAAAAAAAGGGTGCTTTGACGCTTTCGGTTTCGGTTAAATAACATAGTTTTAGAAAAAGTTTTTTACAAAAATAAAATAAAATTACTAACAAAAGCAAAATTTCAAAAAAAAATTCTCTGTAATAGTTTGCTACAAAAGTTCAAAAAGATCTGTAAATAGTTTGAAACTGTAATCATTTTGTTTTCTTTTCAGTTCGAATTAGTTTTAGTTTCACTGTGCACTGTGCACAAAATAATTATATTGTCAGCATGTTGCAGCACTGATACATGAAGTGTTCCTTTGAATATACGGAAAAACTTCATTAGATTTATAGCACATTCAACGTGTATTCGTAAATTTGTTACAGCTTTTGTTTTTTCACATTCAGCATTTGTTAGTTGGCTTTTAACTCTTGCACCAGGTGGGAAAATTGCAATAAAAACACAAAGCATTGTAAATCCTAAACCGATCTGCAAGATCTTTGTTTAGCAGTCCAAGACGAAGTCTCTTCATGGTTAACAAGAACTCGTCTCGATGAAATAACTTTTTCAATAAACTTGGTTTTTGAAAGTTTACTTTTGTTAATGATAGTTTAATTTTGGTCCAATAAATTTTAGTAATTTTGTTTCTATAAAAATAGGGACTTTTTCAATTGTTTTATTTCAATTCGCAAGAATATGGCAATGAAACTTGCTATGGATGTCATTCCAGTATAAAATTTCATTGTAGCATCGGTCTTAATTTTCCACCAGGTAAACGGTTTTGAATTTATAACTTTATTAATGAGAGGTTGTATCAACTGTTTTTTATCGTTACAAGAAAGACATGATGCGCTGCCATCCAATTTACAATAGTCGTGTACATTTTCAGTTTTATAAAAACTTTCAGCTCCAGGTTGCTGGTTAATTTCCTTTTTTTCCACTTTAGTAAAGGATATATCTTCTTCCTTATTCAGTTTATTATTTCTGGGAAGGTTTTGTCGTATTAAGTCCCTCTTTGCATTCTTTTCAACAACATTGTATCCCAAAAATAATGTTGGGGTTGGGTTTTTAGCAGTTGGTACCCCATCAAAAATAGTTTTGTTTTTACCCTCCCTCTTCATCGACTGTTATTTTTCAAAATAATTGGAAAACAGTAAAGGCGAAATGAAATAATAGCACATTAACTTTTGGCATTTCGTTTTTTTGGTATAAAAAACCAAATGTAATATTTACTTCTTGTCTCTAATTTTACCCCTCCATCTGGTTCTCAATAAGTCAAATAATAGTGGTGGGTACATATACTATATCGGTGTATTAAAATCATTTATTGTCCATAGGGTGGAAAGTATTTTTTGTAGAAATGCAATTAGCAAAAATTAACATTCTTAGATTTTCTTTAGAATTGCTCTTTAGATTTTTTATGATTTTGCACAAAGTTCTAGGTCATGTTGGGCATGATTTTACACTTTGTCAAAAGTTCTTGTTATTTAGCATCATACTCTTATTTCTGAAATTTTGGTCCAATAAATTTTAGGTCTGAAAACATTGTTTCTGAAATTTTACCAAAATTTTATTAAAGATTTCACATGAAGTTCAAGGAAAAATCTTTCGACATATATGACCACATGTTAACAATTCTCGGTTGGGACTCTGGCCTTGAAGCCTATCAATCTTGATTGAAAGATGATATATATATATATTTTTTTTTTTGAAAATAATGTTACCACATTTATATTTTGACAATTTTAAAGATTTTATCAAGCCTAGTCCCTAGGACCTAAAATATGGTCATTTTAGGCCTGAAAACAATAATTATAAGAATTTTGTTTAATTTGTTCATAACTTTTTTTTTTTAAAGAATTTTGCATGTATTTAAAAGACTAAAGAATTTTGCATGTATTTAAAAGACTAAAGAATTTTGCGTGTATTTAAAAGACTAAAGAAGGCATATTTTGCCTCATAGGGTTAGCTGAAAAAAAATAAATGTGTTATGATTTTGAATTTTGGAAATTTTGTGTGGTCCAATTTCCTGGACACAAACCATGGTTATTATTGTGCATTATTGCTAATTTTTAATGTAAATAAAAATTTGAAACTCATATATTATATATCATATATATTCAGACTTTAATTGGTGTGTTGAAGTAAAAATATATATCTTCTTTTTTTTTCATTATAAAAGTATAGCCAAATTTTTGTTGAAAATTTCTAGATTTTTTATAAAATAGATTGTCCGAGAGTCTATTTGTCACTAAAGGTCTTGATTATATGGTGACGTCAGCAAAAAAAGACAAAAATTTTCCGGTTGTTTATGATGACGCCAAATTTTTCTTAGAATCCAAAGAGATTTTTCGTGTCGGTGTTAAAGTCCGAGGTGTAATAAACGGCCTCTATAACAACTTTACTGGCTTAGGAAAAGAAATTAGTTTTCAATCTGCGCAAAACTACATTAAAGGACAACATTAAAACAATAATTACCTCGGGAAAATATACTGAAATCATGCACTTGGTTTGGCAAAAAATTACTTAAAATCATGTGCTGACGCAGAAATAAAAATTTTTTTTTTTGGCATGTCGGTATCAATTACATGACATATTTGTTAAATAAAGTGTAAAAAAGGTGAAAATGAGATTTCTGGAATAATTATTTTGCTTATAATTTACAATATTTGTCTTAATAATTTGATTTGATTTTGTTTCAAAATAATGAACATTGAACTCTGTTTAATCCATTGAATTCTATTATCCAATTTGTATTATACAGATATTTTAAAAACAGTACCACCAAATGCTTATGATGTTTTTAAAATAGATTCATTTGTTCTTTCTCTTTCATTTACCATACAACCTGAAAGAGATGTTTTTTTTTTCGAATAATAAACTACCTCTCTGTGAACCTAATATAAACGTTATTCCGATTCTATTATTATTTTTTTTTTTTTGGAAAATTTTCTCATTATTTTGGTACGTCAGCCATTTTGAAAATTTAATCTGACCTAGGTCCTGATCTTGAGACACGAAGTGTAAAATTGAGTTTAAAAATTATACTTTTTTAAGAAATCTTATTCCGAATGAGCTGAGATTTTGTCATATTTGAATATTTTAGCATGCTGGTAAATTAGAAAGTTTCGCTTACCCAAGTCCCCTGGCAAATGTTTGAAGATCGACTCTATTAATCTCCTATTAAAGTTTGCCTAGTTTTAATTATTTAATTTGCGTAAATATTGAGAGTAACTCAGTGAAGCTCTGTATATTTTTGTGCCTTTAGTTTCTCCAAAATTGGTAATTGGTTAGGTTTTTATTTTTTTTATCTGTATAAGCCTGTCCGTGCGCTCCTTATAGTTTTTTTTTGGAATATGGTCATTAGTTTTTTTTTTTTTTTTGGATTTTGGATTTTGGATGTCAAAAGGACTTGCAAGTGTGACAAATTCAGATTTTTTTCGAAAATTCTCTTGAGTCCAAAAATTATATTCTGGGCATGCTGGACGTCTTTGAAATTTGTTGAGTTCTTTGAAAAAATTCTGTTCCTGATATTAAAAAATTTATCGTAAATGTTATTTTATATGAGGTGGGAAACATGCTCAAAAAGCCCAAATATCAGAATTTTGTATTTTACAATTTTTTTTCAAAAAGCTGCGATTTAATTATTCTAAAAAATTTTATTTGAGTTTTTAAAATGCTGCACTTTCATAAAGCTGAAATTTGGAATTATATTAGTGAGTCATGTTTTTAATACCTGCCATCATGTTTTCAAAAAAGTGTCACATTTGCTCAATACCTTTAAATTCAGATTTCCAGTCCAACTTTGCTTTTTAATTGTTATTAAAAAAAAAAAAAAATAGTTTCATATGCACATTCTGTAAGATACTAATAATTTTTTTCTTTTCTTAAATATTAAAAATTTCATCTCTTTTTTAAAAAGGTAAAAATATGCATTTAAAATTGGGAAGCTGATTGATTATTTACTTTGTTTCAAAGTTATCTACGATACGTGACATTTGTAATTGTATTTTCCTCTTTATTTTAATGCTTACTATTGTCACTTTACATGTATAAAGCATTTTGATAGACACAATCATCTCCTGGACATGAATTTTCTTTGGTAAAAAGTAGAAGTAAAGTTGAAAATATAAGATTAAATTATATTTTTTCTATTGTTACATTTTCAGCTGCTAAATGCGTGTCATGAACTAAAATATCTTATAGCCTGACCTCCCTGGATTTTCATGGTCAGTTATTATAATTTTTTTTTTTTATTATTTTATTTAGATAGAAAAAATAAATCGTTGAAGTTACGGTCGAGTATGAAAGGGTCATGTAGAGCGGGAATGACAGAGTAGATGGATAAAACAGCAAACAGGACAAAGAAAGAAGTTATATGAACTGCAGAACGATGAAGATCAGGCCAGTGTTTTTAATAGTTCCAGTGATAATGATATAGTTTTCTGCATACTCATTTTATTTTCCAGCAACTTGTGCCTCGACTTTATAAAAAGATTTGCACAAGAGAACATAAAAACCTGTGGTATAAGAGCTTTAAGAATCAAAGTGACTTCATCTCGCTCGTTAGTTACGCTCAAAGCAGAAGCCAATATTCCATCGGGAAACCTTTTGCGACCTTTAATGGGAACCTTCACTCCCATAACCTGCTTTATGGCAACTCCTAACATTTTTTTACCAAACTGATACGAAGAACACTTATGTAAAAACTTAAATAGCGTTTATTGAAATTTTAAATAATTATATTTTTACCAATGTCGTGTAGGAACATATTTAGCTAGCTATAAAAAGGTTGATTGTAGACCACCAAATGCTTGTATGACATCAAATTAGATAAAGCAATTTACGCAAAAAAAAATTGTGCTTTATGCTTACGCGACTCCCCGTTTTCTCATTGAAAATTTCTTCGTGAAAAAAAAATTTCCATTCTCCCGCGCGTACCAATTTCACAAGGAAAAAGAATCAAAACTGGTTGGAAATTATGTCATCAAAATGAAAATAAAAATTATCATATTAGGATATAACAGAAATTTAAAAAATGAATCCTAACGTAATACAGCATTTATGATGGATTATAAGGCTAATTATTTATTGCATGAAATTAAATCATATAAATGAATGCTTTTCGTCACTATTTACCATAAAGGGGTGCGAAAGAAAATACAGGAACAAAGTGGTATCAGGATAAAACGAAAATCTTCATTATTTGCTGTTTGGACTTAATATTTTAACACAAGAAGGAAGCTAAAAATTTGATAAGTTTAGTAGTAAAAAAAAATTTAAAAAATTTAATATGGGCTCGGACCATATTTTTGGTCTTTATGGATCCAAAAATCCACTATTATGCAGCGTCAAATTTCTCAAGAAAATTTCAAGGTATGACTCCAATTTTCACAATGTTTTCATGCTTAGAAGGTATGAATCAGCATTAATGAGTATGCAGGTCTCAGATACAAGAGTTTTTGTATTTTTCCCCTAAAATGGTCGTAAATTGATTAATGTGGGACTGATATCTCAGTTGAAAATATATGTATTTTTCAAATATCCTAGTCAATTATACATATATATAAACAACTATGCAAAAATTTTTAAACAAAACACATTTCCAAAACAATGGAAAGTTATGCGACGCGTTGACTGAAAGATTTAATTTTGAGAAAAACTTTTAATGTTTAAAAGTAAAAACAAATATAAGAATTTATAAATTAATCATTTGAAAACATATAGAATCATATTTTGAAGATATGTTTGTTTGTTAATGTATGTATGTATATACATGCATATTACCTTTTCTTACTTTAAAGCATAATTTCATGACATTTGTAGCAAACGGGTAAATACTACAAATTTTTTTCGCAGACAGAAAAGTAATATAGAAAGAAAACACTAAACATCTGTATGAAGAAGAAAAATACCAAATCTACGTATTAAAGATATCTTAAAACAAATCAGCGTCACACCTTCAATTTGCTCTGTATTGTTTGTGTAACTTTTGTCGGAGACACTTGTGTTGTTGTTTTATTCTAGCGACAAATTTTCTCTCTATTGATTTATTTTTTTGATATTATTACACAAAATTCCGTAGCATAACATCATGGATAAATTTTTAAACCAATAAATACATTTAAAATCTCACTACTTTATGCGTAGAAACTTTTGCGAGCCAAAAACACGAAATTTACTGAATTAATTTTCGCAAATGGCAGTTAGGATAGGATTTTTTTTTTACGTGATTGGGTTGAAAAGAAAAAAACTGATTAATGAACTTGTTTGGCTTTAAAAATATTTTCGTTATCAACAACGTCAAATGCATTTCTTTCAACTGCTGTGCAGTGTCGCTTTAACTAATAAATATCCAGCATTGGGCTAGCCATTTATATAACTAAAGCAGAAAGAAGCAATTTTATGTTCATCTATCCCCGCCAACGATATTTCTAAAAGCCATACGTCAAAACCACCCTCTATGAAATTTGTCTTCTCACTTTCGTCATTGCTTTTATCATTGGTTTACCTGGATTTACTACCTGCATGCTGTGTGACTCAGAAGGAGTTGCAGATAAATACAAAGCGATTTTTTTATCAATTTGATTACTAATGATTGGGAATTTATTAATTATCTTGGTGATTATTATTTACGTTTTTGATGTTTTTAATATCCATTTTTAAATTTCAGCGAGTAAGTTTGCAGTTATCTTCTTTCTCTAAGTAGATATGTTCTTTTGACGGATCAGATTTTGTCACCTGAAATAATATTCCGTATCATATCTCTCATTAAGAAATTAAAAATCTTTGATTTTAATGGTTTTTTTACATTTTATTTGTCCAAGTTATAAACTCCAACTTAAAAAGACGAAGAAAAAAAAATTAATAACGCGCTTAGTTAATGAGCCGAGACAGTCCAAAAATAGGAAACTAGCGGGTGGTTTTCTCGAAAACGATGCAATATTATTTTCTTAAATTTTGGCTATTCCTAATGGTTTCTTATAAGTGTATTCATTACTTTTACCGAAAGCTAAGAATTTGAAAATCCTCCTTGTGTACAACTTGGTGATCTGCTGATTCTTTTTGCCACAAAAACCTTTTCTAACAGCACGAAAACTTTTTCATCTCAATTTTACCGATGTGCTGCACGGCAGTTCGATCTCAGCCCTTTTTTCCTGATCACTGCTTAAAAAATGATTTTTAATTTTGAAAACAGCTTCTTTTTTTTTTTAAATCGCAGACCGTCATTAAAACACAACACTGCTGATGATACCCCTACACTAAGTTTGGTTCTCTCAATAAATGCATCTTTTGGGTACCGCTTCCAAATTATTTGGTTAAATGACTTGTTGGGGTTTTGTGTTTCAATATGCAGACATTTTTTGAAGAAGATCACCTCCGTACGGTTTCACAGAAACAACGCTGCTAAAGGAGCTACTATTTCAATCACTAATAAATGTTGTATAGCACAAACGATTTTTAGTTTCGGATCGATCGCTGAAACATCAAAGTTCCAGCAGATTTAATCGATCTTGCAGGTCATGTATGGCATAAAACTTTCCCTCTGGAGATCGAATCGGAGCATTATGCCTGAAGATGCTTCACCTGCAGGTATAAACACGTCAGCTGCATACTTCTATTGACTAATACTTCATAAACACCTAGTAAATTGGGTATAGTAGAATTCCAGCTTGTTGTTTCATTTGGGCTCCATGTTCATTATACAGCAAAACTTTTCAAGCGCTTAAAAACCTTCACCCAACATGCGAAATGCAACAACAGCCCCTGTATTAACATCAAATGGCGGCTTCCTGTCACCATCAAGAAACCGAACAACCGATATTTAACCCAAATTTCTTTGGCAAATCACACGCCAAAGAAATGCTTCCACTAAACTTTGGACACTTCAACGTACTTATTACACCTGCTAGGAGAGAGAGGCTCATTATGAAGTTAAATTCCTGCTGACGAATGTTGATGAATTTCTTACTCATCAATATTCAATTTTTTTGAAGAAGCTGAACGATGGGTCGGTGTTGTTGTTTTGGAAGTTGATGCAACTGAAGAGTTCAATGTGGAATTCTTTGTACATTGGTTGCCCAATGGTTTGAATAATTTTAATATTTGATGTTTTGAAAATCGTCTACTTTGGAGTATTTAAAAAAAACTAATGCAAAGAATCCATGTAACTATACACGAATATATAAATTTAAACAAAAAAACTGTTTTTTGGTTACAATCTCCGTTTTCCGTAGTATTTAATAAGGTAAAAATCTAAAGTGTTAAGGGATTAATTTTAGGGTAAAATCCCATAGCAACTATACCAAATAACCGTTGCTAAGTTAGAAGTAAGCAATACACCAATTACTGATGTAGGAAAAGTTTTTTTTTTTTCTTTTTTCCAACTTTGTATGTTTTTTTGGTTAAACAAACTGAATACAGCGGTTTCTATGGTAAATAAAAAACCATTTTTTTGATTTTTTTCAAATTTGTTGCTGTACTTATTTATTTTAATCAAAGTTGAATCTTCTGTTATGCATAAATCAGTGTATTCAACGACACAATATAAACTTTTTTTGTATCAGACGACAAACTTGTTATATTCATACCAATTAACTTTATTACGTCATTTAATACATCATCACGATTCAAAGTTCTACTTATTTATAGATTGTCAACAGGAAAATCTCAAAGAAAAATTTTTGCCGAGTTATTTTTCATTACGTAATCAGTTTTATTTATTCCAATACATGTTTTTTTAATGGAAAAACGGACGATTAAAAACGTTGTTCAACTGTAACTAAACAACAAGGCAGAATGTAATATTCTAACTAAACAATGGACAAGATATTACTTTCATCTGTCGATTTCTGGAATCAGATGTCACTGGTTGGAATTGGGTAAAATAGAATAAAATGAATATAAATCGGTGGAGTCGGGTGAAATCGATTTGAATCCATTCTTAATGGTTGGAATTGATTAGATGTTAATGAGATCGGGTAGATGTGAGTGTGAATCGCGTAAAAATGGGCCGAACCTTGTGGCAATCAGGGGGATCAGTTAGAAGTATTTCACTCCCTTAAATATCCTTTTCCTAGATACTTCGTTCGGTCCGCTTTTGAATTCATTATGTTACTTATTTATTTGGTTTCTTAATATATAAAAAAGTGGCAATGAATGGAATTGGGTGATCTTATAAAATATATTATTTCTTTAATTATATATCATTTTATTATCACAATTTCTATATTTATATATATATTATGATAAAAACTTGTGATATATTACCACAACTTAGGGGTAAAAAAGATGCACCTTTTTTTATAAATGATGTGACTTTTTACCTGAAAAATTTTTGGATTTTACGTAAATCTAATATCTTTTATTTTCATTGAAAATATCTTTTATGCATACTTTTAGTAGGGATGTTAGGCCATTTTAATAAGAATGTGAGGCCATTTTCAAATCAACAAGTTACAGGAAAAACTATATAAATATCAAATGAGAGAGTATATCATGGAATCTCTGAAAAGATCTCGTTTTTAATTCACAAAAATTAAAAGCAAACACTTCACCATTAAAACGGGGCAACATCGACAACAACTACAACACCATAGAAAACAGCAGTGAACAACATCAATAGCAACTGCAAGTTTAATCCCATCAATGAAAATAAACGAGTTATACCTGGGAATAGTACGCACGTAAATATAACAGCTCAGAGAAGATTGTTGTTTTTGAGGTAGTCTAGTTAAAAGAATAAAAGGTAATAAAGATTATCTTAATATATGTAATTTATTCACTAAATCGTTCCCAGGAGCAAAGGCTATTTATACTTATGAAGAACCGACGCTCCAAGAAGAATTTCCAGTCATAGTGGTTACACATGTGGGAACTAATGACATTTAAAAGTTAAAGCAGACAAAGAAAGAAATTGTAAATGTGGCAAAGTGTCGGGAAAATGGAGTGGAACAGGTATTTTTATTTTCAATTACCTAATTAATTGTAGGAAACATTTTTTTGACTTGATAGAGATAGAAATGGAGGAGGCATTTTAGTTTACGTAAGAAGCGATGTTCCAAGTCGACTATTTAAAAAACATATTTTTCTGAAAGATATTAAAAGGTATTTTTGTTGCAATAAAGTTGCGAAAACAAAAACGGTTACTCTTTGGAACACGTCATCTACCAAGTCTAAACAAATAATATTATTTTGATCATGTCATTCAGAGTTTAAATGTTTATAGTTGTTTTTATAACCGAATTTTATTAGGAGATTTTAACATTGATGTCCCAGAATCTTTCTTTAAAGTGTTTATGCAGGATTGAATCAGACAGCCTAGTAAAATAAAGTAGATGTTTTAAAAGTATTATAAAATCAAGTTGTATCGATCTTTTCATAACAAATTGTCAGCGTAATTTTCAAAACACATTTACTTTTTCTGTAGGATTATCTGGTTTTCATAAAATGGTAGTAAATAACTATTCTTAAAAGATCTTATAAAGCACCTAAGCCAAAAATAATAAAATATAGATCGTATAAAAAATTTGATCAGGAAAGATTTAACTAATTGTGAACTAACAGAAAAATCAAATAAGCTGGAAACTCTTGATTACACAAGTTTTGAACAATAGTTTATGTATATATATTAGATAACCATGCACCATGGAAAAAAAGTAAATCATAAGAGGAAAAGAAGCATCTTACATGACTAAAGTACTATAAAAAGCTATAACGAAAAGATCCGAACTAAAAACCAAGTATTATCGTAGTAAATTGGCAGAGAATCAAACTAAATTTAAGAAACAGAAAAACTATGTAAGCAGACTTAACAGAAACAAATGGCTGAGACTTTAAACAGCTTTTTTAAAGAAATAATAGCGCTCTGTTGCGTGTCTATAAATAGACTTCACGATTTTACGTGCAAAACATCTTGGGATTGATTTGCAGACAAGCAAACTAAAAGATTATCGTTATCCTGAAAGATCCGATAAACTTGGAAAAATAAAAATTTTCTCAAAAAAGTAAAGTGCTCCAAAATAAATGAGCACTGTACTAGAAACGACTAATAAAATTATTACACTCTTTCAGACCTAAAATCGACACATTTTTTAGAAAATATGATAACTGTTGAGAAAACTTTAAAAGTGGGTTTTTAGAAGCTTTTTCCGCTCTTGATCACAGCTTAATGCAAAATTTTCGGTCGCGCGCTAAAAAAGCCTGGTCAAATTTATTTATTTTTTTTTATTAGCTAATATTTTTATATGAATGTGTTATATGAGTGTGTTTTGGAACGGGGATAGCAGAGAAAAGAACACAACTGTGTATTTTTTTCATAAATATTGAGAACCGAGAAAGAATTTTATCTTTTTTCTTTTATTGGGTTTTTAAATTAAACCCTGATATGCCAACATCAGATAAATTTGATTATAACAAACTTAGATTAAAGTACGACCGAAAATAAAAATGGAAATGAGTGTTTAGACCCGAATATGTCTAAAATAGAGAGAAATTGGATATCAAGCTTAACTAAAAAACACAACAGATTTTAGGCTATTTTTCGGGGCAATCCCTAAGAGTTACTTTACATCTATTATTATTAAGACAATCATTACAACTTCTTCCTTTGATATTTTAATATAAATTTTCCAAAAAATAAAAGTTGCAACAACAAATATATTTAATATATACAAACATAATCAAAAAAAAAAAAAAAAAAAAATGCTGGTAAAAACCTCTCAACATCAATATTATAGTCGTTGAATGGTATAGACTAGAACAAAAGTCGTGCAATGCCGGAATTTGGACTCTGGATTTACCAAAAAGTAAAATTTATTACTTATTCGAGATTCAGTTATTTTAGAGGGCGACGTTATAATAATCATCAAAATACACTAATTTTTGATGACATCAGCATAAAAATAGACAATTCCATATCCACCTGCAAAAAAGAATAAACTTCAAACATCTGCAAAAATGAAAAAACCTATAAAACATCTGTAAACAATGACTGTAAAAACGCAGAAGTGAAAGTACTAAACATAGTCATTTGCAAAAGTGAAAAGCTTATCAAATATATTAAAAAGTCAAATACCTATCAAATATTATCAAAAAATGAAAAACCTGTAAAACAAACATTCTTATTCCTCGTAAATATTTTCTACAATAACTGGCATCAGTTTTCATTATAAAGTATTTAGGTAACAACACATTAGACCAAAAAGACTTGGTCGCACTAATAATACGATTTTGCAGAACTTTATTAAGGAAGATTTGTTCAATATGAGGATCACCGACAGCAGAGTGCAAAACAAAATCACAGTATAACTGTTGTGTAATAATAAGACGATGCTGAATCTGGAAATAGTATGCATGTTACTTCCTTTTTAAATAAGTCTACACCATGTATTGAAAAACATTATCTACTTATTAATGTTTTTAATTTAGAATCTTCTTTAACTTCTGTCAATAAATCAGATCCATCTGGACTAGCACACATATGAGAATATTTTTGGTTGATCAAAATTCTATTCATAGCAACATCAGATGTCGTAACACAAGTATAGTTTTCAACTGCTTTCGGTTCTTTTTCAAGACCATACTTCATATCTGCAGTCATAACATGCTCTGGAAACCATATCTTTTATCAAGCCAGTTAAATATTGGTATCTTTAAAGAACAGTTTAATTTTTCAGCTAAATAAACAACTTTTTTTGACACTGACGCTGTTATACAACACCATCTTGCTTGGTGCCATTCTGAAAATTCAGACTGATTTATGTTTCCAGGAATTTCACCACAACAAGCGTTTTTCCCACGAAATAAATCTGTATTTAATGAAAGAAAGTCTTTGAAATTTTTAGCAAGTCCTTTATAACACACAATATATTCTTGTGTTTAAAGAAAAATCATTGTACGAAATTTGAAAAATAGTTTCTACATGTCTAAGATTTATTGCGGAGCCGCATTGAAGCTTAACAAAAAAAGTTGAATCAGCGTCAGCGTCGATATTTCGGTCGAGGATCTCAATTATATAGTTTATCAGACTTAGAACACTTGCTTGAGATATAAATAGTTGGATTTTAAAAAACTACGCACTAACATTACTGAGAGAGCCACTGCTGAGAAACCAGTAAAGGTTTTTCAGATTTCATGGAATGATGAACATTTCATTCAAATAAATAGTAACATTTTTTTTTATTAGAGGACATAGTTTTTCATTGGAGGCAAATAGTATTTACGTATGCTATTTACAATGACGTATACAATGAAAAACTATCCTCTATATTTTCAACAAAACCGCTCTTTAGAAACAATCTCCCTTTACGTAAAAGATTGGCTAAAGAAGAATCTTCACAATCAATGTCACCTAATAAAAAATTATTAAACCATAAGAGATAAGTATTTCATTGATAACATATTATTTAAATTCAAAATTCATGCAAGTGTATTAGCAATAAATGAAGTCAGGAGAGAAGTTTTGTTTTCGCAAATATCTGTAACTGATATTAAGCAAGAGCTTAATGATTTGAAAACTGATAAATTTAATACCTATAAAAACATCCCGGTAAAATTACTTAAGATACATCTGGAGCATGCTCACAAGCATTACGTCAGATATTCAATAACTGTATTGGAATCTCTTCTTTTCCTGAAAAACTAAAATTAGCAGATATAACTCCAGTATTTAAAAAAGGAGATTCGGCATCAGTTAAAAGTTATAGACCTGTAGTGTGCTATCAGTGATATAAAAACTTTTTAAAAGGCAAAGACAAAAACAAATAGGACGTCATATAGAAAACTCTTTTTCGCCTTATTTACGTGGATATAGAAAAGGTTATAATTCCCAACATGCTTTGACAGCAATATTCGAAAAGTGAAAAAAATCTATAGACAAGAAAGGCCGTGTAGAATGTGTTCTTATGGCCCTTTCAAAAGCATTTGATGCTCTTAATCACAATTTACTGCTTGCTAAGCTTCATGTCTATGGAATAAATCTGCCTTGAAAATAAATAGGAATGATTTGAAAAATAGATGGCGATGTATAAAAATAGACAATGAATTAATTTTGTTCCTGGATTGAATTGATCTTTAGTGTTTCCCACAAGGATCAATATTAGGACCCTCATTATTAAATTTTCATTTAAATGATTTATTGTTTATTATTGAGAAATCTTATGTTTGTAATTTTGCTGATGACACCACATTTTACGCGTTCGACCAGCGTTTAGAACATGATACTTTATTACCCATAGAATGGTTTAATGACAACTTTATGGAGTTGAATAAGAATAAATACCAGTTTTTATTATCTGGGTATAAGCTTCAGCATCAAATTATTACATTAGGGGAGTCCAAAAATTTGGGAAAGTCGAAGTGAAACACTACTAGGAATAATTTTAGAAAGAGATTTGTTTTAATAATCATCTTTGAAAAATATGTATGAAAGTAGGGAGAAAGTTGAGTGAAATAGGAAGAAAAACAAATTTATTCCATTTAACAGGAGGAGAATCATTTTTAAAGTTTTTATTGAATCCCAATTCAGCTATTGTGCACTTGTTTGGATGTTTCATGATTGAAGATTTCACAGCAAAATAAATAAGCTTCACGAAAGAGCTTAAAAAATAGTTTATCATAGCTTAGATGTCTTAACTTTTAAGGAAATTTAACGAACTATTTTTCGCCAACAATAGTTAGTGATATGTAAGAAAGTAATGCAACAAAAATGCTTAACAATGGTATTTTCACTATATCTAGAATTAATAGTTTACATTCGGGTGGGAATTCCCTTGAATACTTAGGATTTGTAATATGGAAAGTAGTAACAGAAATATACAAAGAAATTAAAACAGAAAAATTTAAAAGAAAAATCAAAAGTTGGATAACGGAATGTGGGTGTAAATTATGCATAGATTACCTACAGGTTATATTTAGCGTGTTTTAGTTTTAGTGTATTAGAATTAGTTATATTAGTATAATAATAGTTATATTGACTTTATAATGATAGTTTAATTAGTTTGCCTAGGATTTTAAACCCGCGTAAAATAAAGAGATGATAATAATAATAATGTCTCAATAGATGTTGAGGTTTCAAAGTTATAACTGTTTGAAATCTCAAATTTCATTAAATTTTCTGTTAAAATCTTTTAACCTTTTTGACATGAACTCAACCGAAACAATTCCAAATAACACAAAAATTTTTGAGAGAAAATGAGGGAAAAAATTCTTTAAAACTACGGGAAGGACCTAAATATAAACATTCAATAGTTTTCAGTGGACAAAATCTGCTTATTTTCAAGAGAAGCAGCAAAAAAGATTTTCTATTTTTTAAAAACAGAAAATTCCTTTCACCAGCAAAATCGTCGCGCAAAAAATCGGTTAATAATTATAAGTATAACTAGAAAATCTATTTCATATTTCAAAAGTCCAGGCACATTTTGACTACCCCAAATTTCAAACTATATAAAGAAAAAAACAGTCTAGTACCTTTTCAAGGACAATAAATGCAATAAAATAAAAAGTATAACTTTTCCGGTAAATTGTTTATATCTGCACCCACTTCCAATTTCGTAAAAGTTGCAATAACTTATTTTTGTTTGAGACTAAAATATTTCAGAATGGCTCTTCAGACACTTCGCGCTTGCAAGCAATTATAAAATATAATTCGTCTAATGCATACATATTTTGAATTTAGAAAAAAGAAACACCTGGTTTTCAGGTCTCCTGCTCGTGCTAGACTTTATTTTATGGAAAAAAAAATGTTGTCACTGATTTGTTCAAATATTTTCCTTCTTTTAAAAAACTTTTCACCATGAAAGTTTTCAGGCATGAGGACGTTGCTATGAATCATCATCATCATTATCAAGCTTTATGAATTACTATAAATAGAATCTTTTTTGTTATGAGAATTATCAAGAAAATTTCTTTATTCGTCTTGTCCATGAAAATGAACAAGCTTGAAAATATAGTTAAGTCTCAATAAAAGAGTCACGGATGCTTTTTTTTTTTTTCGTGCTTCAATTAGAATGCTATAACAATATAATCTGATATTTTAAAGCTTCTTTGAGTTCGATTGCTGGTGGTGCAAACAAAAAAAATACGTAATTAAGTTACTCTGAGAGTAAAGTACGACGTTTTAAAATAGCTAGAAAAGAATAGACCGAAAAACTGCCTTGAACACCAATTGTTGCAGTGATAATTCTCAGGACAGCATGGGTTGAAGTGACTGATAAAACAGTTCTAAAGTGTTTTCGAGAGTCAGGAATCTCAGAAAATGTACTATGGATGACCCATTTAAAGGGATGGTGGATGATGGTGAGGATAACCGTGCTGTAAAAGAGCTTAACTGAATCATCTTGGCGAAAATAGGCCAGACTTGGCACCTTAAACCCTTGATACTGATGCACCCATTGATTCTGATGCACCCATTGATGCTGATGCACCCATTGATTCTGATAGACCAAGATAGAGGCAGCGACCAACGAATATCGGCCACTGTCTGTTAACGAAATGTATATTTAATGAATACCTACCACAACCTGTTGAATTATCAGCAGTGACGAGGATGAGTTTCCCTAGAAACCCATATCACCACCATTACGAATAGAAGTTTTCGGGGCTATTAAAATTCTGAATAAAGCAACGCTATTCACAACAGACTTAGTATGAGATCCCTTACTTCTCAAAGTCTCTAACAAAATCAATCAAAAAAGTTTGGGAAGAATGAAGCAATCTTCTATTACTGACTTTTTCAAGAACAGTAAACAAGATTGATTCCTATTTCTGTAAAATATAACCATATGGTGACTGTTACAAAGATATAAACGTTTCTTATAAAAAGAATTTGTGCTCTTCCTTACCCTGTACAATACTCTACACCGTGAAAAACACCCCTGCTTATTTTTATTCAAAATTTGGCCGAAAAAACTTGAACTCCTATAATTCGAAAACTTATCTAATTCGAAAAAATTCAAACTCTTAGAAGGTTCAAATAAACATGTCTTAAGGTGGCTTTCCACTTAACTGGATCGGACCCGGTTTTGTATTCACGCATGGGCAGAAGTAACAATATTTCGATCCAGGCTGATCTCCAAATGTTAAAATAGTTTCAACTTTTTTCTGATCCGCAAGTTGGATCACGCCAGATCAATTTTATTAACCAATTAATGATTAGTTAATTTATCACGTGATCTTAATAAAAATGCTTAAGTACATTAGTTGTGGAAATAAAAATAAATAAAGAAAAATAATAATAAGCATGGCTGGCAACATTGAAAATGAAATAGTATTAAATTCACTACACGAGCTTTAGGTACTCAAACAAGCCGCTCTTTTACAACAACAAAGTCAAGAGGAAAATCAACAACTTAACTTTCGCAGGCAATCTGAGATTTTGTTATTAAAGGAGCAACACATCATAACAGTTTTTCATATTTATCAAGCAACATATGAAACTGTTTTAAAAAATAATCGTAGTCAAATAGATTAATGTCTTTAATGAGCAAATGATGTTCTCCCTTTAGGTCGTTCTTGAAAGATCCTACGAACTCAAAATACTTTCTTATACTTGTTTTGTAATTTTCTTCGCTGAATATGCCTTCTAATAAGTATTAGCAGAATAGCACTCCCATTTAAAACAGCAGTCATATTTGTTTACAAAAGAAAAATGTTTTGGCGCTCTTGTAAATATTTTTATTTCTGATGCCTTTCAGATGAATTATATTCTCAAAAGTGATTTTCGATAGTATCTTATTTCAACCAAGTCTTTATAATATATATTTCTTTAGTATGTAATATATTTAGTATTCTGTGTTAACCAATATATTAACAATGCGCCACATACGTCACTGGTAACATTTCAATTAAGGATATTTTCAGCGTTGATTTTCTGCTATATTGAATTGCCAAAATATTTCTGGAAATCCGTTAGAAAAGCATCCGCTCTACGGATATTTAACCGTTGAAGTTACGTTGGATTTAATCGAGTGAAATTGCGACCCAAGCAATTTATAAAATTGTTATTTTCAGTAGCTTTAATATAACAAATTAGGTGATTAAACTGTCTCCTTAAATTTTCGTCTATAATTTTTAGAAATTTTTTTTATAACACAAAAATGAACAGTATGTCAACAGACGAACTCTCCGCCCATTAAAAATGCACTTCATATTTGAGGTATGCTGTTTATTAAACTAAATGTGTGTTTTTTATTTAAGATTTTCTACCCTATGATAGTATATTGTCTATTAAGGATATTTTTCACTAGAGATACACTGTTTATAAAGCATGTGCTGTCTAACAAATACTTACCTTCCCATTAACGATGTGCTGTTAACTAAATATTTTCTGTCAATTAAAGATGAGGTCTTTACAAAAAATGTGTTGTTTCATTAACGTTTTTAAAGGTTAGCTGTCCATTTAGGATGTTTTGTCCAATAAAAAAATATTAGTTTTGCAATTGAGCATCAGAAAAAAAAAATTTGTGGCCCGCACTTTACGCAAATTTCTTGGAAACGCTTTTTCTCTCACAAAATCAAACTGTTTAACTTCATAGTTATTTAAAAATTCATTTATTTACGCATTAGCGAGATGGTGTAAAGTAAAGTCGATAATGCTATTGAGATCCAAAGTTCTTTAGTTGTTATAAAACAATATGATTTCCAATCTACGCCATCTAACCGATTTGGAAAGTTCTATCAGCGGCAAATCTTTTCTGCAATTTTCACTTATTCTTCTTCTGTTTTTGGAGTTATAAAATTTTCTTTTTCCAAAACTTCGACAACAGCAAGAGCAACTTCGTGAACTATATAGTAAATTTCTTTTCTACTGATCCGGAAATGATATTCCGGAGATCTCAATGATTGCCACTTGCTTTAACATGACACAACAAATTTCTACGAGTTTTATACAATATCTCCTGTTAGTATCTTGCTTTTAATAGTACGGGCTTATTTGACTGGCTAATTGAGCAAAATGGCCAGAGTTCATTCTTATATAGCATTTGAATCCATTTTAATCCTCTTCTTTCAATTCTTTAAATATCGTGTGAAAAAGTGCCATCAACTTTTCTCCTCAACATCCAGCGTCTTGTCCAAATAGAAAGTGTTGGGTGTCTATTGTTTTCTTCTTCATCAAAAAGAAATGCTTTTCTTTTTGCATCAAAATAAGGTCATGCGACATGGGCATAATGTGCTTCCATGCCTTTAACACTGTATAAGAACACTTTGGCTATTAACTTGGGACACTAAGTTTCATCCTAATAGTAGTTGCTCTCTATTAAAGATATGACAATCCAATAAATATATATATTTTTTTTTTTTTTTTTCTATATAGATACATATATTACGAATTTCGAACACAAGACGAGGACAGACATACACCATCTAAATTCTACTATAATATGTTGCCCGAAATTAGATGGTGGTTTCACCGTAAACGGTGATAATAAATATGAGCTGTGTCTATAAATAAAAGCGTTTTGTCCAGTAAAGATGCGCTGTCTATTAAAACGCGATATCTATTGCAGGTGTGTTGTCTGTCTACAGAAAAAAAATTTTTTTATGTGGTCAATTTTCTCAAACACCGATTTATACAGATTAAAAGATTTATGCTTTGATTAGGAAGATAGGTTCATATTCAATTTCATATTTAACCCAATTACTAAGGTAAAACCCGAGATTCCCACTTACCAACATAATTTTTAACATATAGCGCCGAATTGGCACTACCGGCGTGGGTGTAATTTTAATACCACACAAACTGGTAATTAGACAGTAAAATTTAGCTACTCTTTCCGGCCAATTTTATAAATTTTTGTAATATTTTGCATAATTTCTCGTCGCTGGAGAAATGTCCAAATGCTCAAACGATGTTTGTTTGTGTTATAACCGTTACTCTTTAAAATTTATTTTCATTTATAAAGTAACCTTCCGAAAGTAGTCGTCGAAATGACTAAATTGACCAAATAACGTCTCAAAATTGATTGTATCATAAATTACTGCGAAAACCACAAAAATCAGCATGTTTTTGCTTATCACAAAGTTTCTTGCTGCATTGCAATAATTCTTCCTACAGCATTTTGCCTAAAAATAAGAAATTTTACACTTTTATATTATAAAAAATAAATGCAACCAAATTTCAAAAAATTTTAGGAAATCCAGAAAGCAATGAGGGTATACTTAGAATCCCGGAACTGCGGATAAATCCGGAAAGATTTCATCTTTGAAAATGGATACCCCTCTTTGCAAAAAATAAAAGCCCAAGTTTAATTTTTCTGATGAAATGCATGTTCAGACCCAGGGTTTACAAATCACCAAAGAATAATAAAGGATGTTGAATATTGACTTTTATACTCAAATATGGCATGTATTTTTTCCTAACAGACTAATCAAGTTTTAAAAGTTAATATTAATGAAATTCATATGAGTAAAACACTCATGCGTTCTTTTGCAAAAAAAAAAAAAAAAAACAAAAAAACAATAGTAGCTATTTTCAGACGTAAAATGTGTACAAGGAAGTAATGTCGCAATAACAGAATTGCTCATTTGTAACACATCACCAGTATGTTGTCGAATGGCCATGCCTACATAATTTTGGAAGATGTTAATTTCTTTATTAGTTAATCTCCATCTGCCTGAAATCCCCTTGCCATCAGAAAGATTTGTTCCTTTGTGGATACGTGGCACAGTGGTCTAAGGAGGCGAACTACGCATACCGTAGTGAAAAGGCAACTGGTTCGAGCCCACTTGATGACTGCGTTTATGGTGAAACCAACATTTAAATTCGGGCAACACATTACAGCAGAATTAATATGGTGTATGTTTGTCCTCGTCCTGTGTTTCTCAGAACTAGGTTGTCTTCATGTGGTTTTGCAATGGCAATATTGCCAAATGTTCCGGTGTCTCCATCGATATTTCGAGTACCGAAAATTTTATTGATCGATAGAAAAACAAAATATTTTGATAGCACCAGCAGATTCCATTGACCCACCTAAGCCATTATGGTTAATATTACACGTAACCTTCCATTGCTCATGCTGCAATATTCCTATACGTTTCTTCCAAGCTTGACACCGTTTACAAAAATTTTGACAATACTGAAATGTATATGACCTTACTGTTTGTATGGCTAACAGCAACAACTACACCGCTTAAGAATGCACTCCCTCTCCTCTGCCAGGTTCCATCAATTGATACACCGCAGACAATATTACCATCAATAACATTTCCGCTTTCTAATTGCTAATTGTATTCGCCTTTACTATAATTCGATATACTCTAGAACTTAATGGAATTAAGAATCAGAG
>JAUZNK010003463.1:0-44724 GCA_035046665.1 Euphysa ruthae | reverse complement strand
ATATATAGCATGAACTGATTGAAGTATTTACTGAAAAATCTTATGTTAATAAACATTTTTTGATGGTGATAAGGAAATGGATTGTTTGTTACAGAATGAAAATAATATTTCTAGCCCTCAAAAAAGAAGAAACAATCTTTTTTTCTTTGAAAATAATTGAGATATTATATAGTGTTTTGAGTTTTAGTGATATTTGACAATGTAAGGAGCAAAATTCAGAAATTTAAAAACCATTTCATTTTTTGGTTGCTGCAAGGCTATATCATATAATTTTTGTTATTTTAGTCATTGACATAACTTATTTAAATTTAGTCTGTTAAATTTTTTATTAAAATATTTGCAGATTTAATTTTGTGCCATGCCTATTAATTATATTTCATCACATCATAATTGGTAGGGTAAAAGAAAATTTATTAAATTAATAAATTTATTAAATACAAGTAGTGAGGTAGTGATAAGAAAAAAATATTTTTCGTTTCACAAACTATGCTTTAAAACATAAATTTGCATAATCACATGGCCACAGAATCTTGCAAATTTCAAAAAAAAAATATATTTTGCTTTTTGTAACGAAAGAATCAAAATTAATGTTCACTTATTTTCTACGAAAGTATTATCTACTTATTTTCGGTTAAATATCAAAACTTTTATATTTTAGAATATAGTTGGATGGAAGTAACATAAAAATGCTTATCTGTTTATAATGAGTTTGTTGAGTGATGAAGTGAATTTTCTGGTGTATCGGTACCTCCAAGAATCTTGTGAGTGAACTTTTTATAAAAATTATTTACCTAGGTATCATTACCTATTACCTAGGTATCACATGTGATCCCTAGGTATTGATAAGATGGTGATTAGGTCATTTAAAAAATTTTTAAAAAAGTTTTTATGTATATATATATATATACTGGAAAATGTTTCAAGTGATTATGTTAAAACAATTTATTGACAAATATTAAGGTTATTTTTGTATACAAAAAAAAAAAAATATATATATATATATATATTTATACTATAATATTTCTGCTCATAACTTATTTTGTTTAAAAAAAGGATTTTTTTATCAAGTCATTTTATTCCTATACTTCTTCTTCATCCTCTTTTATAATTACAGGGCTGTAAATAAGTGTTAATCAATGGTCAATGTCAGATTGGGATTAGTGGTGTGTCCATTTCAAATCGTTTTTTCTCGGATATCGTGTCCGGGAGAAATAAAGATGAAAGACTAAAAAATAAATAATAAATATGCAAAAATATTACTTACATTTTTTAAATTAAAGATGTTACTGCAAAATGAATAAACAATTTATTTTGTCTTTGATCTACTTTGGTTCTCAGCAACTACAAAGTTTACTTAAATTTAACCTTATTAATTATTCATGAACTACCTGTCCTGTCAAAACCTCAAAAATCGCAATACAATTGCTTTGTTATCTCGATGTATAATTTACAAGCATGTCGCTTAAACTGTGTCACCTTAAACTAAATAATATTTAAACATTGTTTGTGTTGTCCCACAGTTCAATTCTCAGATCTCTTCTATTTTTAGTGTATTTAAATGACCTTTGCTATGTGACCCAAAATATATAATTATAATTTATAAACAATTTATAATGTTTGCAGATGACACAAAATCACATCTAGCTCTAATATTTATGAAATTTTTGAATCAATAAACAATAGTTTAAAAGATTTAACCAATTGGTTTAGTTATAATATAAAACCAGATTTTCAATTTCCCACTCTAAGCAAAAGAAAGATGAAATACCACACCAAGAGTGAAATTTAAATTTAATGCCTTATAAAGTGTATCAGCAATAGCTAAACCCTCATATAGATCATACGTATTCCAAAATGAGAATTATAAAAGCAGACCAATATATTGTAGTTATGGAATTACTCAAGCAGTATTGCCAAACATTGAATTAAATTGATTAAATGACCCTTGAACTGAATTCTGCAACTGATACAGAGGCATAATTGATTTTAAAATGAACAACGTATATGTATTTAAAAATCTAACAACAGAAAGCAGAGAGAAAGATGATTTTTTAAACATTAATGAGTGTTTACGAACGGTATGTGTTGTATGAGAGTAAAAAAGTGATGTGAAATGTGCAGCTCCTTTGAAAATTAATCCTCTTTTTAAAAGGATGAAATAATCTGTTATGTACAAAATTGCTGCTGCATAATTTTACTTAAGAATTAATCAATCATTATGCCTTTTTTCATGAAAATCTTTCTCTACTCTTTAGTTAATTTGGCAATGCAGGTGATTTATATCGTGGTGGTTGTATCATTGATAACAAAAATAAAATTTTATTTAGGTTATCAGCATTCAGCTTTTTCATTTGCTCTTGAAAGTCATATATCTCAATCAAACATTAACGGCAATCTAGTACCTTCAGGGGCACTTATCGACATCATCCAGAAAGGAATACAGTTTATAGAAGGAGAACTCTGCATAAATGATGTAAGTTAATATCAAATAGTGAAGAAATTTCTAAAAGAGAGAATCATAATTTTGAATTTTAGTTTTTGCTTGTAAGAATTCTTATTGAATTGACTAAAAGACATAAAAAAATTTTTACTGAATTATTTCAATTTTGTAAATCAGCAAGCACGTTATATCGACTCTTAATTTATGTACAATTTGTAATTTATATTTGTCACTTTTCATGATAACAATGCCAAAAAAGGTTAACTAAATAAGCTAGATAAAGCTGATGATGATGTGTTATTACTTATACATACATTTGTAATTTTTATAGTTGTAGATGCAGCTATTGTTTATGTATGGAAAATGCATCAGTAAATTACAATATATTTGATTTATCATAAAAAAAAATTACCTTTTAAGAATTAATAAAAAAAAAAAAAAAATAGCTTCAAGCCAAATTTTAAAATTTTCATTTTCACTGCAATTATAATGTCTAGTTGATTAAATATGTGTTTCTATCTTATTGCACAACTGTTCATAGTATTGTTTAGTTCTATCTAATCAGCACTTTAAAAAACTATAATATCTAGTTGATTAAATATGTACTTCTACCTTGTTGTGAAGCTACTCATAGTACTGTTTAGTCCTATCTGGCATTCATATTTGCAACCAATGCAATCATAATATCAAGCTAATTAAATATGTATATAAGTGGAAAATGTAAATTTATTATATTATAATTGAACTGAAATGTAATCTGTCTGGAAGAAGACATTTTTTTTTAAAATTGCATTAGGGCTGGAGGTCATAATTTTGTTATATTAGTTTATATTATTCTAATTTATATAAGACTTATCTTGTATTTAAAATTTGAAAAAGGGGGGATATTTATCATTTTTTTTATTCATTAAAAAGCTTTCTTTTGTTTTTATAAGACCTTAAAGCTTGGATATTAGTTTGCAGTTCACTCTTTCATTGTAATATCCACTTCTTCTATATTGTGCAAACAATATAGAAGAATATTCCTAAAAAGGAATGTGAGAAAACAGAAGATTTGCTTGATTTTGCGCATGGATGATTTTTCATCCTTAAAAAATATTTTCTGACTCTAGAGAAGTTTTGTGATGATATACTTAATTAAATCATGGTTTTAATAACAATGAGTCTTTAAGAGAGAAATCATGTCACTTATTTCAATAACCGTACCTAAACGTTGAAATAGTTTAATAAACAAAGAAATAAAACAACTTATGTATTTTTTTTTTTTTTTGCAGAAATAACATGCTTTGTAATATTTTAATTTCTTCATTATTTGACGTAACCATACTAAAATTAATCACTGTATTAATCATCTTGGCAAACTTAATTTTTATTGACAACCATGTACATAGGCGTCTAGCATAAAAAAAAATTTTTGTGCGATTAGGGGAAAATGTACTGACCTAAACATCATGCACTGTTTATTGTAACCTGGTTAAAATATTTTGGCTTCAAATTTGCTGATGACAGAAGACTGCATTAAATTTTTGATTTTGGTGTTCAACAGTGAAATTCTGCCTTTGATTTTAACAAATAATTTTGTATTTACCTAGCTTGAAGAATCAAATTATGCTGCAACTCTGTACAATAGTAGCATTGTTCTGCTCGCGGGCTTCACTCGGAATTTTTTATTTTTATTTTTTGCATTTAGAGAAATATTTATTTCTAGGGGGATCAATCTTAAATATTTTATTTAATGTGGTTATTTAAAATAACATTCTTTTTTACTGAAATTTTTTTGATAAGTGTATTTTTTTTTTTTTTTTTTTTGCTGTCTGATTTTAATCTTAATGTGAAGGTCTAATAAAAGAGAATAGATAAATAGTTTGTCAATCCAATTTGTACAATTGTACTTTTTACAAACATAAACATATTAGATTTATTAGAAACAGGTTTAGAAGAATTTGTGGGAAGCTCTTTATTTTAAATTTTTGTAGATAAAATTAGTAATTCCAACATCTTTAATGAATAAAAATCATTTTTTTTGTGTTTTGTTTTATAATGAACTCAACACATTTTTAATTGAGACTTTTATGATTTAACAATACACATCTTTGAATATGACCCTAATTCATGAAATTTGAAAAAGTTTTTAAAAATTAAATTAATATTTTTCTGTCTTTTTATAGGATGGTAGTTTAATTGAAAATTTAAACGCTCTGGAAAGTCTTCCCCTAATCGATGCTGTAATACCTGAAGTGCTTGCGGAGCGTGCTGAGACACTTTACAGATTAGTGGCACAAAAACAGGCAAAACAAGCTTTGTCACCAGCAAAGCAACAATGTAAAAATAATCAAGTCACAGAAAATAATGAAAATGTTATAGTATTACATGGCCATAAAAGTGAGGTATGCATATTTTTTTCTCTTTTTTTTAAAATTTTTTTCACTAATTTTGTAATTTTGTTATTAATGATTTTGTTATGATTAAAGAATTTTGAGCATGTTGCATAATAATTATTTATGAAAAAACGCCTGTGAATGAATAAATGAATTCAAACTCTACATAATTCGTATGAAATATTGGCTAGAAAATGCTGGAAAAAAATTAAAATTATCAAATAGTCTGTTATACAAATGTTTATCTCACAGTTAATTTGGGGAAAGCCATAATTTCAGATTATTTTTAAGATTAACTATTTGAATATCAGAATTTTTTTTGTCTCAGATACCATAAGGACTGTAAGGTATGGTTGGAAAAATATTCCATGTAATTAGTTATCTCAAAAGATTTTTATGCTAAATATATTGATTGTTTACAACATACAACAAAAGGATTTATAACTATAAATAACTATGAATATATATTTCATGGAACACATAGATTACAATTATACAAACAAAAATTATATAGAGTTTTAAATAAATATTTGTTATAAATACTAAATAATAAATAAGGTAATGTATATCAGGCATATAAAAATTTCATTTTGTGAACCATTGGAGATACCTAAATGCAGAGCAATTTAAAGGGTCACCAAATAGAATGTGTCAATAAATGAAAAAAAGCTAAATATGTAGGAATAACAAAATGATAAATCAAGTCAATGAATCAGAAATAATTTAAATTCAAACATAATCTCTAAAAATTTTAGATTTGTCATGCATATTGTCATAAAAATCATTCTAAATTACAGGACCCCTACAATGTAGAGAAAACTGACCAAAATGAGAGCTTTTTACTGTTGGAATACAAATTTTCCTAATATTTCTGGTACTATGATCGATAATTTCCAAAAAATAATGCAACACTTTTTAATTGTATCAGGAATCAGGAGTGAAAGCAAAACAAAATTTATATAAAGATTCTAGAATGCAATTACAAAAAAAAAATCTTTAGTTTTCAAAAGTTTGTGTGTTAGTATAATGGATTTGTAGATTCAATGCGAGGGTAAAATTGAGGGGCAAAATACATAACACTAATACACTTTTTTGTATATTAAAAAGCTTATTTAATAGTCCTTCTCTTGTAAATTGCATACCACACACCCATATGTCAGATGAGAATAAAATTGAATAAAAATCAGAATATTATACTGCTTTATAAGATTTTAATTCAGCATAATGTCTGAGTTTGCTAAGAATACCAATTTTTTTCAATATGGTATTTCCAAGGTAAGTCCTCATCAATTAAAATGTTAGCATATTTTACATATTTACAAGGAGTTATATTGCATTTATTTATTTTTATGAAATTAGACGGAAATTTAACATTAGATAATCTAAATACAACATTTTGTTTTTGTTTTAATATATTTGTGTCATCAGCAAAGTTATGCACAATACCCTTATCAAAAATAAAATGTATATTGTTTATATATTAAGAATCAATAAAGGTTCTAAAGTTGAGCCTTGTGGAGCACCGCAACTGCACATCCAAAACCACCTTTATCTAGTTGTATTTTGATAGCTTCAATAAGAATTAGCAGGCATAAGTAATGGAGTGACCTTTACGAAATCCAAACTTTCTTTCATTAGGTAATTTTAATTCATTTAGAAGATCGTATAATCTCACATGAACACGATTTTCAGTAGTTTTACTAAAGATATAGAGTAATGAAATCGGGCAATAATTATTACTCTTAAGAAAATCACCTTTTTTAAAAAATGGTAATACTTTGGCTGTTTTTAAGAGACTTGGGAAAACTCCTAAAGGAAAGGAAATATAATTTTGTACTATGGTTCTGATATTATATCAAAATAACTTTTTAAAATCGAAATTTACCTTTGTTCAAGTTATTTATTATTTTAGAAATTTCTTGCATGTTAGCCGTTTCGAAAAATATTGAATTTTCAACATTTGATTTGTTTGGAAATTGTCTAAATGATTTAGATGTTTTGGAAATTTTAGAAGCTATTTAAGTTTTTTATAAAATGCTGTTTTGTTTTAATGCTGTTGGAAAGTTACTTCTTTTACTATTAATTAACATTTACAATGCTTTTTATGCCCTTCCAAGTTTTAGATATATCGGCTTTACAATCTTCAAAATATTTTATCATAATAAACTTTTTTACAATTAGAAATCAATTTCTTTGTATTATTCCTTAGTAATTGGAACTCAGCGTACTTGAGTTTTTTTGCATCGACGTTACAAGCATTATGGAATTTACGAAAGTATTTGTCACATGAATGCATGTGCATTTTAATGTCATTATTAATCCAGACTTTTAGCTTCAACGATTTCCCTTTTTAGTAAGAGTTTTTAGTGGAGAATGTTCAAGTTGGTTCAAAGTATTATAAATGCTATAAAAACACAAATCAGTTTTATATTGTAAAATAGGTACATTTCAGTGTACATTAAGGTGATCTCTTTTAAATTCATCTTGATTAAATAAATGAAAATCACACTCCATATTCTGAACTTTTTGTTGAGCTGGATGATAAAAAATTATGTAAAAGTAAAAAGTAAAAAGTCATGTGAGATTTGGTATTCAAAATTATGTGAAGTCGTTTGATAGTCAAGAGTATTAGCAAATATTTTAAAAATATATTAACTCTAGAAGGATGTAAAATATGCTGGACAAAGTGAACGGAACACATTTTGTCAAAAAGAGAAGAAATGTGCTGATTACATCTAGTATCAATTTTTCAATAGACTCATGTATATAAGAATTAGGTTGACGATAAATACATCTGAAAAGTGCATTTCTTCGTTTTTATAAAGTAATCTCAATAATTAAACATTCGCAAATTTCCAGTAAATGAATAAAAAGATCATCCCTTTTATTAAACGTTAAGGAATCCAAAATGAAAAATCCAGCCCTATCATTAGAATAAATACTAGATTCATAAATGAAGCTAAAGCCTGAGAGTTCATGATTTAGAAAGCCCTTTTTAATTATTTTATGTTCTGTAATACCCATAATGTGAAATTTATATTTTATAACTAATAAGAAATTATTTAAACCATTTAAGTATTTATTAAGAGAAGTTATGTTAAAATTTAGAACATAAAAATGTTCATTTATTAAAATATTATTAAAAGTGTTTATGTTGGTGTATTATGAATTCACAACATTAACAAAGCCTGATAGATCATAAATTGTATATATTTAATTATCTGCATATTTAGTTTGTGTGCTCTAAAATACTAATAATTTATAGACTCCCAAAAACCTGTAACTAAACATATTTGCTGCCTTTAAAAAAAGTCAAAATGCTTCTTGGAAAAATATGATTTTGAAATTATTTTAAAAGGTAGGTTCTTAGAAATTTTGATACAATTTACCCATTCCTATTTAAAATGTTTATGAATGTTTATTAGTTGTTTTAAATTTTTTTAGTGAGCGATAATAGGAAAAAATTTTGATTTGTTTTGAAAATGGCAATTATTATTTTTGATTATATTGGCATGTTTGTCGGTTTTAAATTTACATTGGGACCTGGAGCATAGTCAGAAAATCAGCTAGATTTGATGGAAAAGTTTGTTAGATTTTTATTAAATTTTGATTGATATTAAGAAATATGTGACAATTTAATGAATGATAAGTAATAATAATAACAATAATGATAAGTAATAAAATAAAAAAGATTATATAAATTTTTAAGTTATACTAAAATGGCCTAAATTTTTTACCAGTAGTCTATGGCAATCTGTTATTCATTTTAAATTTTGTTTTAGGTATTTAGTTGTTGTTGGCACCCTTCATGTAGGATCCTGGCCACAGGGTAAGTATTGAAACCAAGTATTATGAAGATAGGATTTTATCTCTGCAGAATAACAAATATTGAAAATATTTTCTATCAAAAGTACTCAAAATTTAATTTAAACAAGAAATTAAACAATATATATTGTGTATATTATTTAATGCTTTGAAATAATACAACATATAGAATTTAGCACCTTCATATTCAAGAAAAGGATTTTAAGACAACAAAATTGCAGTTGTTTTATAAGTAGGTTATATTGAGTGAGTCAATGTATAATTATCATCGTCATCATCGTCATCATCATCATTATCGTCGTCATCATCCTCATCATTGTCATAATCATCATAATCATCATAATCATCATTAGTATTTTATACTTATTCTGCCATATAAAGTATATGTAAAGTGGGAGCATTTTTGATATGTTGAAAAAATTTTATTATGCAGCTTTTGAGGAATTTTATAAGTTTTCCATAGTTTTCAGCCACTGGTTTTGATCACCTGGCCCCATTGTTTTACGAAATTTACCTGTTTTTTATTTTTTCATAACTACAACATATTGGGAAAAAAAGCTAAAGTTACTCAAAGCCTTTCATTGCAATTGTCGTTTAAGTAAACATTTTTTTTTTTCTTTTTTTGAAAAAATTGTTATCAAAAATATTTTTTTGGAAATTTGTTACATTTTTACATCACGCTAATAAATATTAAACTTACTATGCTGATTTAATCCCAAATATTTATTTTAATGTTGTTTAGATCTGCAGATGGTGTTGTTGGTTTATGGCATTTAGAATCAAATAATGAAATAAAAATGATTGAACTTAAGCATAATAATTATATGAATAAGAAGTATGGATCGACAGATATTACTTGTTTGGTCTGGCATGTAAGTATACAGAACTCCAATCATGTTTTTTTTTCATTTCAGTAATTCGTTTTTTCTGATTATGTAATTAGTTTGTTCTTATCTAACATTTTCAAGAGTGATTTCAAAAAATCTTACCTTACCAGTGCTATCAGCCAGGATACCCTAAAGATAAATATTGCTGAGGTAAATCAAGTAATTACTTTACGTTCTTTTCAGGGATTTGCCATAGTGATAGCACATTTGCAATTTCTTAGAAGTTCTTCCTGTCATTGAGATGTTTACTTCATCATTCATAACAGAAGCAAGTTTGTTTTCCTAGATTATTCCCTATGATTATCTGATAAAATCGTGACATTTGGTTTAATAACTCATGTGCATTGTGTTTTAAGTTTATGGATACAATTACTGCTTTTTCTAGCTGTGATTTCTGACTAATCTTGTAATTTAGCATGCATTCTAGGTTCACAAGTGCTTTACTTTCACATAGCTTGTCTTTGGCTGTTTTAAAGTCTTACTAATTGACAGTGTTTACCATCATTTTAATATTAACTCCAGTTGGTCATTTTTAAAAGGTCATATCGTTGATGAATTTGTAGATATCTGTACCATTTGTTTACTTTTTCTAATGATGATTGATGTATTTGTTATTATTTCCTTCTTTGTGACTTTTTTTGACTTAATATTGTCCTAATCTATTTTTCTGGTTGACATTTCCTACTTTATTTATGCTATTTAGATGTCTCTTTTGTGCTTGCGTTATCTTGATCTTATTTTTCTATAATATTGTTTGTTCTTATAGTTGTGAATTTGACAGTGTCTTAACATGTCTTTAGCAACACTTGAATTAAGATAAGTATATTTTCCAAAATTAACCAAATAAAAAATAAATTGTAGATTTTCATAATAATTTAAAATAAATTATAAAATATAATGAGGATAATTGTTAACATTAGGTTAATTGGGAGATGGTCACTCATATAGCAAGAGTTGACCAAAAGGAATGACTCCAGATTTTATTAGTAAATATTTAGTATTACTTTTAGTAAACTACCTTTATACTGGCCAAGATTTGGCTAAAAAAATCTTAAAAGTAAAAAGAATAAAATGTGGAATTTGAAAGTAAAAAAAATTTTAAATAATTAAAAATGGGGGATTAGAACCAAATTTTTAAAGTAAATCTTTTAATAAAATTTTTGAAAAAAACTTAAAAATGGTGGTTGGGACCAAATTACATTATTTTCTCATTTTTGCAATCTCAGAAGCTATACCCATCAGAAGTGGAATTTGAAACTACGACTTATAATGAAAGTAATAAAAATTTAGATAATTTTCTTAAATGTTCCTACATGATCAGTTCAAATCAAGTTTTAAGACAGCAGGTAGTTAATGTGGCTTTTTTCCATCTTATTAAAATCTGCTTTTAGTATTTGTGACCAGGTGCCAGCTTTCGGTTCATAGATTCAATTATCCACTTAAAAAAAACACAGGTAGTTGACAAAGTGTTTAAAAAACTGTTTTATCGATTATTCGAACAGGATCTGCTTGGTAAATAATAATATTTTCCATTTTTAAACAAAAAACAAATAGAAAAAATACCTATCAACCAAAGAAATCACTTTTGTTGTTATAACGGCAACAAACCAGACAGTTAAATATTACCTTTATACAAAGAATCCTTTGTTAAAGCACACATTCATATTTTTATTGTCTAAAAAGAATGAAAACATAAAATTTAGTGCAAGTAAGTGTCAATCAACAGTTTTTTTCTTTAGTATAAATGTTAGAATAAATATTTAATCTGTGTATGCCCCTCCCCTCTATTTATATTAGCGTCATAATTGTAACAAGCAAACTTTTGGCAAAAGATCATCCCTTGAGTATAAAAATGAAAAGGGTAATTAATTTGATAGAATAATCACATTTAACTCTATTAAATAATTGTTATAACACCCTAAATAAAGGGTAAAATTGGGTAAATAGTTTGAACTTAACTTTATCATTGCGCATGCTTATTTAATAATTGAATATCCAAGGTTATAACAAAAAGACAGTTAAACCACAAATATGAATTGTGTACTTCTGGGATTTTTGGGTTTTTGTCTGATAAATTATCGCATATGTCGGATAGTTTTCTGTTGTGCCAGACATCATGTTAGAAAGGTTTTAAATAGTTATTTCCAGCCTTGGGATATTAATAAAAAATATCATTATTATAAAACATAGCTGCATTGACTTTTGGTTCATAAGTTACTAAATATAGTAATTCAATCCGTGATGGGCACCACGAGAAGGTAAGTTGTAGGTCTTTGCTCATCATAAAAACACCATAATTTTTAAAACATATTTAAAACAAAATTTAAAACTTGAAATAATTCAAGACCATTTTAATTTATCAATCTGCAGGCTCGATCAACCCTTTTTTTAGGAAAATCCTGAAAAAAATAATATCTGTTTTGATATTTGAATTTTCAAGGAAAATTTTTATTATTTTGAAATCTTGAAAAATGAATACATTAACTTCAAAACATGGTATAACTATTTATTAAATACTTAATTTTTTGATTACCACTGGCACCTTTGAATATAGTCTGATCAAGTTGAATATAAAAGTTTTAGAAGCAAAAAACACAAAACCACCAAACATTTTTAAAAATCGAACACGCAGCAGGTTTTAACTTAATGCTACACGAAGCACGTAATTTTTGCCAACGTTAGTGTAATTCAGGTATTATTTTCGCTGATGTATAAATTTCTGGTTTTTTTTGGCAACCATCTGACCATATTTTTTAAACGATCAGCCCGTAGATCGATAAAACAAGTTGGTCTCACCTAAGACTAACTAAATAAACTTTAAAAAATATATACCAACATTTCAAAAAAAATTACACCGCTTAAATTTCCCCTCATTTATAACATTTGATATGTTCTTTTCCTTTTTTTTTTTCTTTTCTTTTGAAGCAAGCAGAATAACCTGGTTTGTCTCTCCCACCATATATGCGTCAACAATATATATTGTTGATATAATTTCTTGCCATAAAATATTAAAATATTTCACAATTTAAGGTTCTCTTCCTTTTAATGCTGCATTGCCATTCTCTTCATCCTCTACTTCAGCCATATTTTTAAAAGCAGTGGCATAAGGACTCCTCTTCCTGTTTAAAACATTTTGGAGAAGTAGCATAAGTGCTGGAATACAATTATCATTATCTGGATGTTGCATTCTAAAATTTAGAGCTGCATCAGCATCATAAAAATATAGTTGACCAAAACTTGGTGTTGTGTTATTTTCTGGTCTTAAGTTACTAACACGATGTCAAATTTGGCCACAGACCCTAAAAAAGTATGGCTATAAATTAGTGATGGTGCAATGTTGGTCCCTAAAGAAGCAAATTATAATGATGCATTGTAGTTGCGAATGAATTTTTAAAAATTTACATTTGCAGCTCTGTCATCACTATTGCTTGTAAAAAAATCATGAAAATCTGGAGGAAATGATACCTAAAATTACTTTACCGTTATGGCAACATTGAAAACGATTTTCATTATTAAATTTATAAGCATTGCACAAGTTACATACCTGATTCATTGCACCTAGATAAATAGGATCAGAGTTATTTATTTCTGCATCATAAAGACATTGTCCACTGTTATGTGCATGCTTTCTTCGTCTAGTTCTACATAATGCTACTCTATTCCCACCCAACTGTCCTTGTTGATTGGGGGTTGGCAATCTCCTTCTAGCAGATCTTAATAATTGGGCGAGCTGCCTTTGTCAATGATTTGGGAGATAAAACAGGTGGAATGTTGTGACCTATACTCAAACTAAAAATTCTTTAAAATCTAATCTCTATCAATAAAATAAATGAAATCTAATATCAAGTTTTAATATTATTCGTTGACAACATTTGTTTACCAGCAAAAACATTTACAATGTGTGTTCATTCTGTTAAATTGTTTTTTTGAATTTTTTATAGCATCAACCAATAAAAATACTTGATTAAAAAATTTGTAAAATATATGTAAGGAATCGGTGCATAACATAGGCTATTATTATAGAGATACTTAGTTAGTTAAAAGCAAGCCTGAAAAGGATTTTAGTTGTAGCTAATTTATTATATTAATTATACGTAAGTTTATGAATAATTCTTTTAAATTGATTTCTATTTAAATCTAGAATGTTTTTGTAATTAAGAATGTTTATATATTTGGACTTAAAAATATTATTTATTTCAGTGATAGATTTATTCCATTCAGTGACGCACTGATATTTTATTGTATTTGTACCATATTTTGCACTTTTGGTATAATTTTGGCAGGACTAGTTTATAGACTTTACTACTACAAGTATTGAAGATATTGGTATCTTTACTATAAAGAGAGAAGTCTTTAATTGAATTTAGTAGACTAAATGACAAAGAATCAAACCCTAAAAATATATTTAAAACACGTACAAGATCGGTGAACAAAGGGGTTTTTGAAATACGAAAACTCAAAGAAACATCAGAGCTAAACAGCATGAAGTTAATGATTCTTAATGCAGCACTTAGAAGAGATAAAATCTTATTTAAATATCGTCTACCATTTTGACCTTAAATCTGACAACTCATGTGAGGTGAGAATAAAGTAAAATAAAGGGAACGAATAGTACTACTATTAACATAATGACGTATTTTAGAAAACATATTATATGATCTGTTTAACTTCTTAATCAATTTGTCAGTATGAGGTTTCCATGACAAGTGCTTTGTCAATCAAAACTTGACATGTTTTATACTAATTGAAGGATAATGTTTTTTTTCATTTAACTTAATCTTCAAAGATATGGAATCTACTATTTTACAAGGTTCACGAAAATTTATTAATTTGGTTTTGCTTATATTCAAAGAATTATGGTTGGCGTTAAGCCAGTTTGTAATACCCTTATTTAATACCCTTGATTAAAACATCCATAGCCTCTGTATATATTTGTATGCCTGTATAACGTGATTATATTGCTCATTCTTGGACTCATATTTAATTAAAGGTTAATAAATAATTTGATAAAGTCTGCTTTAAAAAGCTTTGAAAACTACATACTTTTACCGAAATGTGTGCCCTTGCATGATTTAATGAATTTCAGGTAAATTAAGAACAAGAAACTTGTTTAAAAGACGAATGTATTCTAGGCTTTGCTATATTTATTATTGTTATAACAAGGTTTTAAATGCTTTGTCATAATTTTTTGATTTACTAAAAATTAAACAAAAAAATGGTATCATTACATTTATTAAGCTGCTGACTCTCTCTAGCCTGATGGTCATGCGTTGGCGACTGCTGGTTCAGATTTCAACATGAGAATTTGGGATGTAAAAGGTAACCAATGTATTATATTTTTAATTACTCGTCAAAGCTAGCGGAGTCTGATGAAATCACCCATGTCTGTGTCTGGGAATTTTTCTCAAAAAGCGTTCGTTAATTTTTTAAAAAATTTTTGAATGAAATCATAAGACCATAACACGAGAACAATACCATTTTTTGATTTTTGAAAAAAATTTTATTTTTTGTTACTGAACACGAGTATGTCCAAATATGACCATTTTAAAGATTTATCTCGAAATCGGTTCTTTTTTTAGGTTTTGTGCGCCACAAAGAACTTCTTGAGCACCTGCTAAAAATTCTTGCTCTTAGGGCCTGTGCCCCAAAGCATGTTGAATTTGGTCGAAAAATGAGATCATTTGTTTTTTTTCACTTAAAATATTTTCTGAAATTTTATTTGGTGTTTGAAAATATTATTTATGATTACTTTTGTGTTCTGGTTGTTTTGAAAACGTTATTGGATATAGTTCTAAGGGACGAAACAGAGTAATTTTAGGCTTAGACTACATTTTGAAAATTTTCTTTTATTTCCAGGAGTGCTTTAGTCTCTTGAGCATGTTGTATGTTTTCTTCATATTTTTTATGCAGTTACTCCTTCTCTTTTTTGTTAAGCGAATTTATAGCAAATTTCCTCATTAATTAAATTATTGTTGAAACATGTTTATCTTTGGCTAATCTCGGTGTTTCACACAATTTTTTAAATCTAAAATTTTTGCAAAGCTAGGTAAACATAGAGAAAACTTATCACTTTAAGACTAGTTTAAGAAAAAAAAAAAATAAATACTTTTTCTCCGAGGCCCCAATCTCCTAAATAAGTTAAACTTAGTCTAATAAATGACAATTTAGAATTTTCATGTTTCTAGTTTGCTAAAAAATTTTATTGAATTTATAAAATACTATTTTTAATAATTTTAGTATGTGGTCATTTTGATATGGCCCTTGTGTACAGGCCTATAAGAAATTATTTCAATTCTTCTAAGCTTTTTTATGTTTAGAAATGCTATTTGTGATAATTATAATTCTAGTCATATCGGACACAGTTCTCAGGTGAATCAAATTTCTGATGAGTACGGGTCTCGTCTTTTTGTCTTCTGACGATTTATCTTCTGACTATTTGTCTTCTAATCATTTCGTCTTCCGACAGTTTTTCTTCTGGAATTTTGCCTCCCATTTGTTTGATCTTCCAATCGTTTTGTCTTCCAATAGTTTTTTATTCCAACAGTTTGTCTTTCAATAATTTTAATACTTTTGTCTTCTTATGGTTTGTCTTCTGACTATTTGTCTTGTTATCATTTTACAATTAAAGAATTACCTAATTTGTTTTTTTTTTTTATAATAATCTGTGAATTTTGGTTGTCAATCTCAAATATTTTTATATTGTCCAAAAAAAAATGTCGCTTTTTCGGAAAATCGGTGTCACATACATATTTTACCTTCCATTTGTTTCACCTTTCAATCGTTTTCTTTTCTAACTGATATTATTAAGTCAAATTAATATATACAACTCCCGCCCTGGAGTTTACTTGAATAATCATTTAACCTTTTGGGTAAGTATACAAGACAGTTTTGAATGGGCTGCTTATAATCCTGATTTAAAACAGAGAAATTGAAACATTTTACCTTAATAAATGGAATGGATTTTTGGTTAAATGAATTGGTTTTTATGATTTCCGGAATTTGTGAAATTTATGAATTAAAAGAAGAATTTATTTTATTGAAAATCACAAATATTTGGTACTTTGCATAGCAAATTAAAATTAAATAAGCTAGAAACTCTGATTTCTTATATTGCCTCATCACGCAAACTCTTGATGGCTGGATATGATTGGATTTATTAATCAAAAGTATTTTTTTTTTTTAAGAACCTAATCAATGTGTTTCTGAAAAACTGTTATCTTATTAAACCAGGTAGTATGATGCTGAAACTTCCAAAAATAATAATAACATTAGAATTAAAACTGGTGAGGGAACCGCAATCAGCACAGTTATTTTATAAGAAATAATTTAGCAAGCAGGCCATTTCGATTAGTTGTTTCAACAGATAAAACATCAATAAGAATCGACATCTGACTTACATAAGATTTATTTTACATTTAGATTACTCATAAGAAATGCTTTGTAAAAATATTTAACCTGCAAAAAAAGAAAAAAAAGAAAAAAGAAAACACTAAACTACAAAGAAAAACTGTATACAGTAAATTATATAATAAACGCATGGGGCATTTTTTTTTTTTTTTTTTTTTTGCATTTTATACGAGTATTTTTTAGAAGGCTATTTAAAAAAGGGAGTCGTTTGTTATATTTTTTTATAGATGTTAACTATTAATAATTTTTGTTTTAATTAGATGATTTACATGAAAAAAAAAGACGTTGTTTTCATAAAAGGAAAAATTGCGCTAAGGAGATGTCAAAATGGTCTAAAATCAGGAAGGAATTGCCAAAATTTTTGCTTAGTGAATGGTTTGCGATTTTATTTTGAGAGAGGAGTTCTTTGGAGGGAGGAGTTTATGTAAGGATTTTTCAGTGTTTTTGAGGCATGTTTAAAATAAATTAATCCTTGATTTACGGTATGTACATCACAATCTTTTGAAATATAAAAACAAGTTAAACAAATACACACCGCATTTCAGTTAATGAAAACCATTTTAAGTCATGTTTAAATTAATCTTTTGAGCTGATCCACAAAGACATTCCTTCAAATCAAAACATTTATTCTTCCAACACAACGCTTGATTTACTCAAGCACGTGGTTGAACTCCAATTGCGTTTTTTCAGTGACTACTTCATATTTAGTGTGTTGCTTTTGAAGTCTGTGTATGCAATGCCACATTGAAGGATTCGCATTCGCAAAATTCAAACCGTTTTTTGTTACTTAATATCTCACTTCACAACTTAAAAAAAAAAATACGAAACGTTTTCATTAGAAAAATCAAATATATATTGTTTGTTTTGGTTTTTATGGATGGCCACGATAGAGAAAATTTGCCAGCCAAATTTGTTTCACACATATATTCAGCTAAAAAGGAATGACCAAACAGTGACTGTTCAGATCTGCTAAAACTACAAACAAAAAAAAATGAAAATCCTAAACTTGAAAGAATTTATATCAAAGAAAGAGCTGCGGCTACTTTCACTAATTTTATTGCAAAAGTAGAAAAAAATAATTTAATTTCAAATCTAGCAAAATCAAATTATTATTGCTTTCTTTCAGATGATAGCACAGATATGAGCGTTATGGAAAAGGAATTGGTCTACGTTCTTTTTTTATTGAATAGTATACGAGTAGTTAAATATATAAGTGTTGAGGATGTTACCTCAGCTGATGCGCAAGGAAATCTTCAATGCATTTGATAGATCACCATCTTTTGAAACATTCAATAATTTTTTGTTGCAGCTCTATTATCTTTATCAGAAAATCTCTAAGAGATTGTGCAATTTAAAAGAATTGGCAAAAGCATGTCAGTTCAGAAACCAACAAAAGCAAACAAAAGTCAATGGGTTGACATAAATTTGTAGCAATGAAAATTGTATTAAACTAGTATTAAACTAGTATTTTCATAACTCATTTAGAAGAACTTTCATAGAACGATTCATAAGTGGAAAATGTGTACAAATTTTTAAGCTGGCTCCGTAAGTGGAAAGAAGGACACCTCCCGTAACATTTAGCTTTATACCTAGATGTCCTGAGCCCTTTACGACACATTAGTTTTGGTATGCAATCCAATTTGTATTATCCTGTTAAGCAGGTATGTAGAATTCAAGATTTTAATTGGACATTAACAAAGGTAACTATCATTCTAAATAATAGTTTAGACGATGATACTGGAATTGATTTTACGCATTATGCAAAATTTAAATCTAACTTAGAAACAACAGAATCTGGCTTATATTACCAAAATTAAAAATTATTAAATTGCCAGCATGATGTATCTACCCAACAGATTCGTGTGATTTATTTATTGTGAAAATAACAGACAGTTTGGAAAACAGATTTTAAATTTTCAAACCTCACCAGTGTTTAAACACATTACATCATTGTTAGACATTACATCATGGTAAAAAAACTTAATATGGCTACAGAGTTAGTAATAAGCAAAATGAATAATTTGAAATTATTCTTACTAACAATGGCTGTGACAGTACACAGTTAGTTACAGAAATTAGCTCGTTGCACAGCTTTTCATAAGCACCACTATCTGAAACTATGGAACATTTTGTTTCAAAATGAGCAGGTTTTAGAAGAATGCAAAAACGTTTTACATATATTTGAAATTCTTCTTATTACACCTGTTACAAATGCCAAAGTAGAACTCAGGTTTTCTCGAATAGCTTGAGTTAAAACTGATTTTAGAAATAGATTGGGACAAGACTGGTCAGATGCGTGTCTGCAGGTTAGCGAGAAAGGTCCAGAGTTGGAAGAATTTAACCCTGACAAAGCTATTAAATTGTGGTTTTCTGAAATACTCTGACGACTATCTGTAACATACAAATACTCAAAAAGCGAAAAGTAGTCCAAGGTAGTTCTGTGGTTGATATACGTATCCTCACTCTGTCGGATTTAGAAAATAGTGATGGCGACACAGAGATCTAAACAAGAAAATGTTTAAAAAATCAATGTATATCAATATGTATTATAATTATATATAATACTAGGTTTACAAAATGTCTTTTGTTGTGTAGTAAATAAGTAAGTCAGTAAGTAAGTCAGTAAGTAAGTGAGTAAGTGAGTAAGTAAGTAAGTGAGTTAGTGAGTGAGTGAGTTGGTGAGTAATGATTTATTTACCAGTGACAATCACAAAATAAGCTCTACAACAATTATAATTAAACATGAATAAAATATAATACATCATGTTACAAAAAGATAAATATTGTGTCAAATTTAGATATGCGATTGAAAGTCACTCAATAGTGATGGCTAACCAAAGGAGTGACACCTATTTGAATTAATTTGAAGTATATATATACTTAGTGAGCAACAAATAAAAATCCTGGATGCGAAATTACAGAAAGTGCAAAAACTATAAATTGAAACGACGAGAACTGGGAAATTGTTAACTTACATAAAAGGAAAATTTATGAAATTTAAGACAGTTAAGTCTTTTTGAAGAAGAATATATGTCAGCTAACTTAATTTGGGAAAAGGCCAAACAATTAATTAACAGTATTGCTACTCAATTTTTGTGTGTAAATATTCCAACATTCCAAGACTCTTCAAATAGTTTAGTTTTCAGACAGTTTAGCTTTCTTTTTCTTAGGTTATTCAAATCCATCTTATTTTTCTGGACTTTTCCTGCTCTTTTATGTAAAAGAAGCTATCAAATGACAATTTCTCCTTTCGTTTTGTAGATTTGACGATTTCTGCCATTTTCTGACAAGTAAAAAATATAATATATATATATATATATATATATATGCATGGAATTAAAGAATGATTTCAAAATAATACCTAATTCGACTATTTTGAAAAAGTGAATAAAAATTAAGAGTACCTATAGCTGCACACTTTTTTTTTGTAAGGAAAATTTCAGCTGAAGATGGATGTGATTATGAAATTTTTTGATTTTAAGCTCAGATGTTCTTATAACATGTTCTTATGATTTCAGTGAATTTTTTTTTTTTTTTTCACGGTTTATCACCCTGGGAAGGAAAACTTGTATTTTAGCGTTGTATTGAAAATTTTGAAGTTTGTTTTTAATCATAATATTGCTTCAAAATAGTAAATGTTTTTTTTATATTTTGAAATAATAATGATTCATATTGTAAAAAATTTCTTAATATTTTGCTAGGATTATAAATTAAAGAGTTTCAATTTGAAGTCTGAATTATTTTTTGATTTATGGCTAGGAAACAAATTATAACGGGAAATATCAAAAATACGCTGTATTTCTTCATGAGACACTGATAACTTCTATTCTAACAACGTAGGAACCTTTAAATTTGGATTCTAATGAAAATGATTAATACTGCAGTGTAATTTGGACATATTAACTGATTAACATAACATTTTGAGGAAAATACCCCTAAAAGTTTGGAGCATGATAAAAGTTTTGAGCATGATCAATTTATCAAAATTACTACAAATTTTGCATGCCTTAAAATAAGTCCAATAATTTAGTGGTTCTCTAAAAATTAGGAATTTAAAAAAATAAACTTAGTGACGAGAACTTTTTGCAATCATTTATTTTAAGAGTTCATTCTTTTTAAGTTTCACCAAAACTAGAACTAGTCAGGTCACATTAGAGTATCCAATGGTTCTACCTGGTGCGTTAAACCTGGCTAAGCTTTTCTTGATTTTTGTGTTTTTATCTAGTTACCAGTAACATACCCTAAGTGGATTAATTTTCGCATAGATAAAATTTTGCATCCACACTCGTATTAGAATAGATTTTAGGACAACCAAAGAATTAATGCGAGAATCTCTTCTCATCTCATTTATAATGAGGAGAAATTTATCATAAAAAGATTAAGGAATAAAATTTAATATGCATGCGGCACCTATTTTCCGAAGAAGCGACCCGATTGGCTTTGGAAAATTAAAAAAATAGTTAAAGGTGAAAACTGTATTTCATAAGTTCTTACTGTACAAAAACTGTGCAATAGATCTTTGTTTTAATGACAAAATCCAGTGGAATGATTAGAAGACAAACTGTTAGAAAATAAAAGGAATAAAAGACGAAAAGCCAGAAGAAAAATAGTCATGAGACAAACTGTCAAAACAAACATATTTAGTAGTAACACAAGTGTTATAAGAAAAATGGGCGGAAGAGAAAATGGTTGGAAGATATAATCAGAGGAAGGCAAAATGTTAGAAAACAATAAGATCAGATATAATGTCAGAAGACAAAACGTTAGAAGACAATCTGATAGACATCCGATAAGTACACATAGCCTTGGATGCAGCCAAGAAACTTCGCTTGATTCGAACAATTTCTTCACTAAAGCCTATAAAAAAGCATGTAATTTACTAAAACTTCTAGCAAAAATGAGGACAAACTTCACTGAATGAACATGAATCACTGAACATACAGCTTTGCTGTCAACAAATATAATTTCATTAGCACAATTTTTCGATGCTATTAAGCTTCATTAGTTCAGTTTTGTTTAAATTTCATTTATGCAGGACACGTGTTGACAGCAGTTTGAATTATATTAACTGAAACGTAAATATCCTGCTTAAATATTCATAAATAAATAAATATTGAAATTCTATATTGCTAATTATTGTATTAAGAAAAATTGTAATGAAAAATTTTTTGGTTATAAAAATAGATTTGGAAATTAAACAAAAGACAGAAATAAGAGCGAGGTGAATAAGGGCTTTTTTACTTTTGAGTGAGAATACCTACTGCCCTCGTGGTGACTCAGATACTAGTGTGGTTTTACCCCCTAAGTGGAAGAGCTTAAGACTCTCGTGGCGTCTTCCTCTTGTGCGCGAATGAATAGCAAAATAAAAACTTATATTGCTATGAAACAAATTTTTATTACATATATACACTTTTGGCAATAATTAATCTCTGCAGAATTTTTATTACGGAGATATATAGTTGGTAATTGTAAATCTACCCCACTGCAGCTCCGTACCCCTGGTTGTTTTCATTTAAAGCTGTGTCAGTACAATATGACCTGAGAAAGTACTGGGTTGACTCCCAAGCGACGGCAGATACTAGAACGCTTCCACAAGAAACTGGCAAATACAGGGTGCTCACATCAGGAAATATTCATAATTGTGCCTGCCCTCAAGGCTAAGTTGATTTTTGTTTATGCTCTGGGTAACACTCTATGGGATAGGGGAAAATACAAGACTAGCACAAAGGTCTCTATGTCTTGTCATAATAACCATGCCTGAGATAAGATAACCGACTCACCAAAAATTGAGCATGTCCACTTGCTGGACGATTTGGCCGAACATGCCTTGCACAACCTTTATTCGTCATGCGCCAATAAAAGAATTTGGACTACCGCAGCGGAAAAAACCATTGAACAGAAAACGAGAGCGATAATGATTGCATTCACAGTTAGAGCCATTCCCTCGACCACAAAACTCTGGCTGTGTGGCCAGGCTCTTGTGGGGAGTGATGATTCGCTATAGAGGTCATGAACTAAAGCAGACCCTGGTGATGATATTATGGAAGAGCTATGCATGAAATTTCACAAAGCCATTTACTCTATGGGTGGTGCTACAGCCTATCTTTTCGGAAAGTGGCTTGATAGGGAAGATGTAACATCACCATTTAGATATGCGAGCAGCCTATCTAGTATGTGAAGATTCCTTCATGGAAGTGGATGTTGATGTGATGGACTTTGTGCGTGAGTATGAGTTTCTGACGAGCATGATACGTCGAGCGAACATAGAGGGTGTGCCCCTTAGCAACGTCCTCACCCTAACTGGTGTAGTACAGCTCTCCGCTTGGGTGTTTTATCCAAACACTCATCCTTATACCGTCGGTTGCGTGGGAGAGTATCTATGTGAAAACCAAAGATGGATCACCATTGCAGAGCTCAGAGACTTACTTTAAGGATATGAAAGAAGTAACTGCCCGCGAGGTCATTAATAGCATTGGCACCAAACCTATGATCAAGTTCTTCGAGAGAGACTTGGCTGTTGGAAGATGGGACTGGTTTGTTGAAAAATGCGCTAGAAATCTTGACGATACTAGAATTATTATCCGTTACCAAATGAAGCTGCTTACCTCTGCAATGTTCTAGGAGGAACAGATAGGCTAATGAACTTCGATAAAGCCAACGACATCTACTACATCAATTATAAGGACAACAAAACAAGGGCTCAGTGGTTTCATATACGGGCATTAGTCCTTGCATACACCAATGTTGCATTCTAAAGGATGTAACATTGGTTGCACATTGGCTTTCTGTCCTTTCTCGCTCCGTTCTTTGGTGTAATTGCTCATTGTTATCACTGCTGCGAAAAAATAGGCCTTATAGGCCTAAAGTCTTACAAAACTTTAGATGCACAGATTATTTTCGCAGAGCCAAAGTACATAGTCCCTCTTATCCACGCAGACAGTGCCTGCAGGTCAGTAGTGTTATAACTGTAACCTTTGATGCCACGTCTGTGGTAAACTTCAGCAAGCTTCTTCTGAAAGAATGTGCAGTGCCCTAGTATGATGTCGTTGGGGCCTGATGATAGACCAAATGAATCGAATCACTCCAATGATGTTTTCACAACACCATCATATGAGATCCGACATGCTACCCAGTGGCTTCCAGGTAGCTGGTTTGTGTTGTAGTTAAAGATTTATGAGATGGCACCACAATTGTTCCTGGATCTGGAAACTCGTCAGCAGAAAAGACTCCCAGAAAGTGAGGAGTGTTTTTTGCAGCCCAATTTTCAAGTTACGTTTTTTTTAACATGCCTAATTCATGAAGTCAGCCGTAATGCTACAATCCATTGCCACCTCTACAACTGACGATACCAGACCACGCAAATAATTGTGACGGGATGAATTGATGTTTGTACAAAAGTGCTGGGTATTGACAATAATACTCTGTGAGTCAGACTCCAATGTGCACCTTGTGATCCATCAGCCGTCAAATCAAACATGTAAATTGGGGTGGCTCCCACATAGCTTGCAAGGTAAGATTGCTTTTGGCAGCCCAAGCATTACCGGTAATATCCAATGTGGAAAGAAACTGTCACGTGACAGAGGAACCCTTCAAGTTTTTTCTTGAAAGGCGGGCTCGTAGACGATCTCAGGCACCTCTCTTTAGTCAGCGGTCAGTTGTAGCCAAGTCAGTCCATAGTTTGCAAAGTTGCAGGGATTCTGTGTTATGTCTTCTTCAAATGCCGATGCACACACAATAGCTACAATTACCTGGCTAGGCAGAGGACCACTTGATATATCCTTCAATTTAAACTGAGTCTTGCTTGTCTCTTGTTGCTGGTAGAAGAGAGTCCTATCCGTAGGATACAGAGCTTTCTCTTTTGCCATATGTTCTATCGTGAAATTTGTGGCAGCGGGTGACAGTTCAACTCACTTGACAAACCAGCGGGCAGATGTGATTCTAACGGAGGCTCCTGTTACTACTTTGGTGCCAATCAACGTAAACTCTGGCTTCGTTTGTTGTAAGGACAATCACAGTTTTGTGTTGTTAAATAGCAACCATTTTTGTTGTATCTTATCCAGGAAGGGGACGGAACGTGGCAGATACTGAAGGTGCAGCATTAAAACATGCCTTTGCTACCACGAGAGTCTGGCTCATGGCAAAGTATTGGTTTGTACTGATTTTTCTTTAGATCATTTATATTTGGTCAAATTGAATACACTTGCGTGTGTGGTTTGGCAATCTTGTTCATCACTGCTTCCAACAAAACTGCAAGATCATCGGCCTTGAGAACAAGTGACTTTTTTCAATGTATCGGTACTCATTTGAACCTAATATGTTAACATATACATAACCTTACATGAAAATAACGTTCAAATGGAATTCAGGGTACTAGAAACTCACCTACCAAGGAATCCAGCAAGGTTTCTTCTATGTGGACCGACTATGTGCGGTAAAACAACATTCTTTTGGGACCTATTCAGTTCACAGTCACAATACAAAGGGCTATATTTTGTGCTTACTGGCCAGACCCACCAGCATTTTACAAGACCATAAAGCCCAAAGCCTTCAGGTTATGACTTACATTGCTATTCCCAAAGAGCCATTCTATTTTGACCCAGAAAAAAACAACATTCTCTTTGTTGATGATCTGAAAGAAGAGGCAGAGCAGTTGAAGCATTTGGGCCACTTTATCATAGATGGGAGTCAACCATGATAATACTACACTCATCCTCGTGTCTCATTGGTGTTTTGGAAGTAAAGATGCAAGGTTCCAGCGTTTACAAATGGACTAAATGTGTCTCTTTCGGTTTCCAGCCGACAAAAAAGCAGTCCACAGCTTAGGTTGGTATAGGTTTACTACTATCGTCCCTGCTACAATTCCAAAGGAGGGTCATTGGAGGATAACAATCAAAGGCAAGATGGCTCTGAGTTTTGAGGCGAGAGATTCCATAAAGCCTTATTAGTATGTGATTAGTATGATGATCAAAGTACAGAAGTGGGAGTTACATGGTATTTATGGCGCCAAATGACCATATTAAAGACATGTTCCCTATAAAATCCACATGGAGAAAGTAGATAGATACCCTCAGCTATACCTACACTAAACAAAATCTTTACTATGCCAAACTTAAAGACTAGCTAAAGGCCGAGATTGACTCCTGTGAAAGCCTTGTGAACAAATATACTCGGGTCGTCAACGTTATCGATGGTGTTACCTTGGAGCTACTGTTATAGGATCGCTTTGAGTGGGGTTGGAACAGGCCTCTTAGCGACCATTATCGCAGTTCCAGTTGTTCCAATCATCATGGGTATTGCTGCTGAGTGTGGTTTCATGAGTGCTGGCAGGAAATTTGCCTCTAATTGGCTAAGAATAAAAGCTCAAAAGTACGACCAGATCCGAGTTGGTTTTTACTTAATGTTGAGTGTTTGTCCCTCTGCTTGAGCTTCGTCACCACGACATGCGTGGTTGGGAAAGATGAAATTTACTCAAAAGTATAAAAGCCCTTTTTCACTCCAGGAGCTCTTTGATAATTTTTCTTTAAAAATGGAGGGGTTTGGTTTTGGGTTTTTTTTTTAAGCTGGATCATTGGTGATTATCTCAAAAATCAATTTGGAAATAGGAAAATGTATTTGAATTTTGATATGTAACAAAAGAATTACTTATTATATGGTATCTAAATTTTCTCTTGCCATATTAACAATGTTTTAAATTTCTATATCATCTCTTGAAGAAATTTGCAAAACATCTGTTTAGAACTTGATTTTCTTGAAAAAGAATGGCTATGAGATATAAAAAAATTAAATTTTAATAAACTTTTATTTAGGAAAGCAGATTACTGTGTTAAGTGATCATAATGATTTAGTTCTTTCATTAAATTGGAACAAGAAAGGAACTGTTTTACTCAGTGCTGGCTTGGATAGGGTAAGTATGCTTATGTTTTCCAATCCAAATTTTTTGGTTCAAAATCATGATTTTAACTGGTGAAACAATCATTTCTAATTTTTGAAATCGTCTTAAAGAGTTTATTTTTAACCTGAAAAAATATATAACCTGTAATAATAGCATAGATTACCATAGAATACCATAGATTCCAAGTTTCCCAAGAACTTCTTGGAAAACGTGGAATAGCCCATTGAATATATTATATGTAGTATTTAGAAAACTCCAGGTTGGTTTAGCTCAGGCATTTTAAAAATAGACTGAGTGAAAAATATCAATTTGAAAATGGCCAGCAGTTTAGTTAATCCAATATGATATTTTCATTTACTATAGTTCATAGAGCCTACATTTTTTTACTGACCCAATAGGGTAGAATTTTATGTTCATTATTTGTATTTTTGTTTGTAGGTAAAGAAGAAGGCTACTTTTTTCAAAAGGAGCAAAAACTGTTCCTTTTTAATTGAAAAATATGATTTTGTAGTTTTATTCATGCAGATGCTAAATTTTTTGCAATTTTCAGAAAATGATGTTTGTTTAATTTTTTTTTTAATTGTTTGTTGTGTTTTATTTAAATTTTAGCTGAAGTTAGAGGACCATAAAATATTCCTTTTGACTCATATGACTACTTGTCAAGAACTCTTCTTTTTAGGTACTGAGCCCTAATTTGATAATTTTTGTGCCAAAAATAAAGTTTTTGAAATTTTCTCCAAAACCACTCATTATAACTTTTTTTGAAATTACTCATGAAGTTAGAGGAGCATAGAGGGCTTCTTTTAATCCATAGAACTACTTGTTAGAAAGTCAAATTTCTCAGTATTGGCTTCAAATATGGTCATTTTAGGCCTAAAACTGTTTAAAAATTTTTTGAATTTTCTGCTGTAATTTTCGTTGAATTTTTCTAAAATTTTGAACAGAGATAAAGGACTATAAAGGGATTTTTTTTGACTTATACGGCCACCTTTCAAAAATTGTTTTAGTTTGATACTAGGCCCAAAAGAGATGATTTTTGTGAAGTTTTTCTCAAAAACAATTTATTACCATTTTTTTTTAAAGACTTTTATTTCCTAGATTAAAAAATTCATGAAGATGAAAATATTTTTTTCAAGTTGTTAAATCATAATCATGCCATATTGGCAATGTATTCATACTATATTCAGAATGTGATCATGTTATATTTGCAACATAATCATGGTGTGTTCACAACGTAATCATTCTATATTCACAACATATTTTTGTTTGGTGTTTAAAATTGTGTTTTCTTCACTCTTTTTAAGTTTCATATATTGAAATAATATTTTTTGTTGCCGTGGTTATGCAATTTTATCGATATAACTTCAAATCATTGAAATTAAAAGTAAAAGTTATTTGCAACGCCATTTTGATTATAACTATTCATACATTTCGACATGTTTCATGTGAGATAATTTGTTTGTGAAACAATACATGCTTATCTGAAAATTGTTTTAGGAATGGAAGAAGTTTTTCTTATAGAGTTTATTTTAATATTGCTGTTTAAAAAACTCAATGATGGAAATTTTTTGTGGATTTATAGTCATGTTTTGCTATATTTATTTATACCAATGAAAGTAAACAAGGTAACTGCTGAACAGCTCTTTCACGCAATGATATTTTAAGTGATTAGTAATGAGTATTATTACTTCATCCTATTAACTAAATATTTTGTGTTCAAAAATAGGCTGAACGACAAGTAGAATTAAGGTAATAAAGGTAATAGCTTAAATTTTGCTGTCATCTGGCTTAAATATATTTTGTGAGTGATTTATAAAGTGGTTCTATTGTGTATGTGCTGTGCTGGTTTGATTAATTAGACAGGAAGTTCTAGGAATATCCATCGGAAATTTTCTGAACTTAATATTCACAGGCTCCAGGATCATGTTTATCTCCATAATTTTCTTTTCGAAATCGATTTTCTTCATAAAACTCTACCTTCTTTTTTTTCAAACTTTTTTGTCTTTTCTAATCAAATTCACGATCATAACACTAGAAATACTGAACGGTTTGTGAAAACTGTTTTAATTTTTTCTTCCCTGTGGACTGGCATTAGCATTCTGTCGGTGATATTGTGGTGCCACTTGGATATTAATCTGTAACTAAAATTGCGTATTTGTGTGTTGTGAATGTGTGTTTTATTACTATAAAATGCTTGAGTTTAAATCCCTATGGTGTCACTCCAATTTGTTTAGTCATTACTAGAAGAGTGACTCCAGCCATAGTTTTATACTAGTGAAACTTACTTAGTTTTTATCATTTTGTATTATTTGCTAGCATTAATAATCATGTTAAATAAATAATTACTTACTTTACTTACTTAAATTTTTCAATATTGTATATTTATAGAGATGCATTCTATGGGATGAAAGATTTCAAAAATTGATCGAATTCTCATTTCATACAGGTATGGTTATACTGATTGTGCTGGGTTATTTTTTTTATAAAAGAACTGCTAACTGATAAACAGATTCATAAGTGTTCTGGCAAGTTGTATCAAAAAGAAAAAGAAAAAGAAAATTTTTTAAATAAGCTTCCAAAAAAAGACATTCAAATTTTTATTAGGGTAGTATAACATGCCTTAATTTTGAAAATTATAATTTTAATACTCTTTTCTTACCTGTTACTTTTTGGAAAAGTTTTAGTTGGATTTACAAAATTTTTTTGTTAGTACTTGTGAAAAGTATGAATCATAGGTTTCTAAGTTTTTTACACTGATTGCTGTAACTTTATACTCCCTGCTTAGATAAAATTTAGTTAACATTTTATTATAACCTTACAATTTTGATATTTGCAATGCATTTCTTTCAGGTCCTATTATAGATACAGATTGGCAGAGTGATGATACATTTGCAAGTTGCTCCACTGACAAATCTATATGTTTATTTAACATGGAGGATGTTAAACCTATTAAAGTATTTCATGGACATACTGTAAGTGTTTTTATTTTTCATCGGAATTCCTATATGTTTGAATAGTATCTTAAGACTTTTTAGAATTTATATAAAAAAAATATTGAGACATCAAAAAAATTTTTTTAATGCAGGTTTGAAACTTATGCTAATAATTTGTTTATCAACAAACGATGTATTAACTAAAACTCAGGATTTAAATTAAATAAATGTGCTTTTATGGTTTACATGGTTTGAACGTCAAAAAATTTCTAATTTAAGTAGCATTAGCTTTAAATGTATTGGCTTGACTCCCACCTGAAATTTGTTATTTCAACCTTAAATAGTAACTAGTTTTTACGCTAAACTAATTGTATTTCTACAACCTAGCTGAAATTACTTAAATGTTGGGAGATAGTGAGCACAGCTATTAAAAGCTGGAATATATTGACCACAAATCTTAAATGATGAGATATTCATATAGGGTTTATAGGCTATTGAATTATACATGGGTGATGTAGCTCTGGTCTAATAAGTAGTAGTAGAACCCATACACTATAGTTTAGGATGAAGAATGAAGGTGTCACTTAATTGGAGAATACTCACCCAGGTGAGATGCTCTCACAGTTCTGCTCATCTATAGGATCAAAATTAATAGATTTATGTGCCTGGTAATAATAAGTGAATCAATTGTACCGGTTGTTTCAATCAGCATTGTGTTTAACCTGAAATAAAAACACGTAACATTACTGGTTGTTTAATGAGTGAGCACTTTGGTAGATTCTATTATAAAATATTATCTTCTGAATAATATTATATTAGCCAAACCTTAGGTTTTGATAAAAACTTCAATGTTTTAGGGAAAACAATGATCTGGTAGGTTCTATTTAGCAATGCAGATTTTTAGTGAATTGTTACGAATTTTCATAAATATATTTTTGATAGTAATTTTTCTTTCTGTTTAGGATGTAATCAATTGTGTTAAGTGGGATCCAACGTCAACGACTCTTGCATCATGTGCAGATGATATATCAATTAAAGTATGTGTAGCTAGCTGTCTTTTACTGCAAGGTCTCTGCCAAATGAACTGGTTATTTCTCTTAATTTAACTTAAAGCAAAGCCAATACGGTCCTTTAAATTCACCCTTTTATATTTTTCATTCGGAATAGCTATTTTTTTTTCAACAGAAATTTTGAAGTCATTCCATCAAAAGGGTAAAAAGAATTTTTTTTAAAAAAGCGTTTTTGATTTTTGGTACTGGTTCCAAATATGAGTAAATCTTGGTTGAAAAGAAATAAAACATTTCATATTTCTCAGGAACTTTGTGAACCATGGATATTTCAGCCCATATGATAAAGTTCTGTAGTTTTACTGGCCCAATTATTGTATTTGGCTACATACTGTTGAACAAATGGGTTTTCTTTGTAAAAATTTTTAACAAAGCAATCCACGAAATGTTCAGCAACATTTGACCTCATTTTAAGCACATTGGGTAAGGTCAAACCAATATTGTAATGTTTAAAGCGTATGACTATTTAAATTTTACTTGTTGGTCAAATAATGTCAATAATCTTATTTGGGGGCCTGGGCCTAGATTATAATTAAACATTTTGGAACTTCTTAGAAAAATGCATTTAATTTTGGTTTTCACAGTTTGTTTGAAGTAACCCTATGTTTTATTTTACAGCTTTGGGATGTAAAACAAGACAAAGCCATTGCTAATTTTCTAGGGCATACAAAAGAAGTTACCATTATCAAATGGGCATCTTCCAAACTCCTAGGAAGGTAGGAACAATATATGTTGTAAAAACAATGAAAAATAAAAATGCAGATATACCATTAACTGATTTTCACTGTCATTGCTTGTTGTTTAAAAGAGATTATAAAAGTCAGGAACAGAATTATAAATAATGGAAAAGGATTTTATTTTTTACCTAACGATAAACTATTTTTTGCTTTAATTTTCGGAAAGATAGATGTTTTTGTCTGTCTTTTTGTTTTTTCTTTTTATTTATTTTTTTCATGCTTTTCTTAACAATAAAACTTCATGTCATGAACTTGTAAAACCCAAAAAATATTCCACGTACTTTACTCAAATCTCTCAAAAACTATTACAACAGTGACAACTACTTCACATCACTATTTACTTAAAATTATATTAGTATGAAATGATTCTAGGAAATACACCCTTGATGAATATCCTCCTCCCCCCAGAAAAATACCCTTAATGAAATATGTCATATTTTTGTAATTATTTTATAGTAGTTTTAGAATTATTGTATTGTTTATTTGGTTATTTCGTCTACTTTTGTCTAACCCATGCTAGCATGGAAAATGGACGTAAAACTGTAAAAGCAGTGTTATAAATTTTTTATTGATGTAACGTAAATACATCTTTTCATTGTCAATTACTTGAAAAATTTAATATTACAATTCTAACGCTTAATTGATTAAGCCATGAAATAGCTGAAGTGTTGTTTTCAAATATTCAGGCTAGCATCAAAGTTTTTTCATCCTTATTAAGTTTGATATAACAGGAAAAGTTCACCTTTAAATATGGCTTAAATATGCAAATTAAAGTTTTTTTCTATCCCTAATTTTATCATATGGAAATCTTTTTGTTGTTTTCCAAGTAATTTCATATTTCCTTCGATTTAAATTAATCTGTTAATGGAAAAGATGAATTAAAGGCAAATTATAGGCAAAAAAAAATGCATTTATACCTATAGGTATGTCAATTAGACTTTGAAATATGTCTGCACGGATCGCATGATTTAAATAGAATATTTTTCTTTGCAGTTGCCAGTTTTTAATTTTAAATGCAAAAAATACCTTGAATTTAAGATACCATGGTTGAAGACGATATGAGAGCTAGATTATTCCTAGTAAGCTTTATCATTAAGTTTATTGCCTTTGTAAATTATCAACATGCCATTACGCATTTAAATTATATAGGGTTAGATTCTTGCTTCTTATAAGTCAAATTAATGTCATATTCGAGCTCTTCGTATTCAAGAATTAAATTTCAACGTAATTTCAACATATTTTTAGTCATATGCGTTAAATTTTTCATTTAAATTACCGTGACATTGTTGCAACCTGTTCATTAACTTTATTCTATGATTGGACTTACTGGGCTTCTAACGGTAAACATAAAACTAATAAGTTAAGAAAATCCATGCCTTGGAAATGGTTGGAACTTTATTTTTAATCTAAAAATTTATGATACATATGTCATCTAAATTTGGCTGCGTATCACTACCAAGATTATTTTTGGGTACAGAGTATTTTATTTTTGTATGATCTAACAAGTTTTCTGTTAAAACAGGTCGATATTTAAGAATAGCAGTTTTGAACTGCTCCATCATCCTAAAAAATATTTATTTGCCTTTAACTTAATTTATTTTTCACAAAAGTAAAATATTTTTTTAATCAACTAATTATATTTGCATCTAACAAAGTATACCAGTATTTCAACAAACTGTATTTTGTGCACAATGAAATTAATCATAATTTACTGTTCTGTGAAATAAATATATTTAATATTCAAAATATGTGTGCCAATTATTTTTGTTTAAAAAATAAGATATGTTAAAGAGACTCCAAGGTACTTTGGCATGTTGGCCTTTATATTATTTCTATTTTATTTCAGCTAAAAAGCTTATTCGATTCTCGAGTTATAATTATTTGTTGAAGTTTTGGGATATGGTGTGAAACAGACCTATTGATGACATTAAAGTTACATATGGCACATTTAGGGCATCGCATTTCTCTCTATATCTTCAAAAGCATTTACAATTTTAAATAGTTTTTATAAGGGTTATAGATGTTTATGTTTTTACTAATTGTGTACAAAATTTGTATTTTTATCATTGACAGCTGGCTAGTTCCAAGCTCTGTTATGTTTTTGGTTTATTGGTAATAAATCAAGTTTGAATTCTCAAATGCCTTTGAAATTTTTTAAAAGGGCCTGGAACTAGCCACCTGTCAAATATAATACAAGTTTTTGTGCATAATTATTAAAGACATCTATCATCTTACCAAAAATTATTTAAATTCTAAAAAAAAAATTTTGATTATTGTGTTTTTACGTTTATGTCATACCATTTGAAATTGGGCTCTCGGAACACTTAGCATAAAAAAAAATTTCCTACCAATTTCGTTAACTTAGCAAGCAAACTGCTGGGTTTTTAGAAGAGTTCATAATAAAAATGACCAAAATGTTCTAGAACTTCCGTCTATTCTAAGTAAGTTAAACTAACCAAGCCAACAATTTCTCTTTTAAAACTCGATATTCTAATTACGTTATTGATTACGGATGATGTGCTAAAACATCTGTGGCTTCTTCTTCCGTCATAAAATTATTGGTTATCTAAAATAAATAAAGAACAGAGGCAGGAAAATCAATCAAAAATTTAACAAGGATAATTAATTCGTATATATATTTCACAACTGCTATTATAAATTACGTTTAATGTTGTAAAAAGATAACTACAAAAAAGCACACCTAAGAGAAGTTTTACACAGGCTATATATGGCCCGCCTATATTGATTTACGCAGACTCGGGCCCGGTCAAAAACCCTCGTCTCCTGGAAACACCTCCAAATCTGGTAAATAGTTTGATTTATTAAATGAAAACCTTTCTCTGACTCATCAAATGCCTTCAAAAAGATACTTTATTTTTCTCATCCACCACCATCAAACCATCTGCTAACAGATGTGTGAAGGAAATATCAGAAGATTTGTTTTTGTTGTGAAGAACTTAGGTGGTATGCTACACTTACTTCCATCATTACCTCTCTCCCTAGAGCTGCTGTCTATTATGTTAATGTTAGTCAGGAGTGCTACTGCAGCAATACTCTCATTTGTTACATAACTACTAAATAAAACTGCTATATTGTGAAAACAGATGGCAGACATGGCAGCATCTAGACATACTAAAAGTTTGTAAAAGATTGAACATTTTGCACTTCAGAATAGCCATGCACGTATAGGCATTTCGTTGACTATATCTTTTGCTTTCTTTTTACCATTTTTTTGTCTCTATTTCATTGACTTTGGTTTAAAAAAATATGTATATAAAAAAGTAAGTCAGTTTAATGGTCTGAAATTTATTAATAAAATCATTAAAATATTTCTTGAAAACAAACTTTAAGTAATGTACTAAACAAAGCTATTTCATCCAGTTATTAAACATTGTTTTTATTTTATAGTTTAATCATTTTATGACAAGCATTGTATTGTATTAATATTTACTTTTATTTAAATCAAAAATATTTTTTTTTCAGCGCGAGTTATGACCATTCTGTTCGAATTTGGGACGTCGAGAACAAGACTTGTTTATTCACATTTAACAGGCATAGAGAGCCAGTGAATTCAATATCATTCGAACCTACCGGGAGATTTATTGCGTCTGCAGCTTTAGATGGACTGATAAACATATGGGATCTTCAGGTATTTGACCACCATGTTTTTCAATAAAAAAGTTTTTCTTTTCATGGATTCCTGACTTCATTCTGAAAGAGATAATTTTACGTTTGTTTCTATTTAAAGTTTTTTTCATGTAATTTCCCTTTGTCTTAATTTATTTAAAAATTTAAACAAAAATTTTTGTAAATGAATTTTGCTTTATGGTGCTGAGCCCCCCAAATACACCCAAATGGTTTTATCTGTGCTCCAAATACAATGTTTTTTATTGAAACTTATATTCGATTAAATTTTTTGTTGCCAAAAACTGATCAATTTTAGTTCGAAAATCAATAACCATATCATTTAATTTTTGGAATTGTTATCCAAATTTAAGCATGATATTTGATACATTAATTTTAGAAAGGTGAATGCATTGTCTCCCAGCATAACACCAGTGGGATTTTTGAAGTTCAATGGAGTAGTGATTCTTTAACTATCAGTATTTGTCTGACGGACAAAACAGTAAGTTTTACAAGTTTATACAAGTTATCATTCAATACTCATGAATATGTTTTTTTTTTTGATATGTCATCTTTTGACTGAATCGAAACCATATTGACCTGTCTAAGTAATTTTTTAACAAAAAAAACAAGAAATGAAAATATCACCATTAATTTGTAATGTTTTATTGCCAACTTCAAAGGGAAAGCAAAGTTATTTTATGAATTCTATGAGTTCTTTTCTAAGAAGTGTACCACTATCGTCAATGGAAGCGTTTTTCTTTTAATTTTGAGCTCTGTTCTAAAAGCAGCTTACCCGAGATTATATTTACATCTTATTTATCCAAAATTATTTGTGATCTTAACCCAAAAAAATAACATGGAAGTAATATTATTTAAATGCGTTTAGTTTAAATTATGTGGGAATTATGACGGAATGCTTCTGATGGTATTTAAACTGTGTGGAAATTGTTCACATGTTGACTTCCATTGCATATTTATTTGTTTTTATTTAAATTTTTGCTGGTCTGTATCAGTTAGTTATATTCTAAAAGTATATGTATTAGTATATACCATAAATAGAAAAAAACCTATGTAAGTTTTGCTTTCCATGACTGCATGTGCTCTATTTTTCCAGTGGCAATTTCGTTTTATTTATAGGTCAAGCTACTGGACACACGTAGTTTGCTGCCAAGCTGATAGCAGGTAATGTGTGTAATTGTTTACACACTTGATTAGTGGGATCTCGGAAAACTACTAAATTTTGTTAATACGAAAAAAATAACAGAATTTCTATGGTGGAATTCTGTTAAATGCGTGTTTCTAATTGTACAAAGACGAAATAAAATACCTCATCGAAGCTTTGAAAATATTATAAACGGATTATTATATCAGATGAGGTATTCAAATAATTTATCAGCGAAAAAGGAATTATTTGATATGGTATTTTTTACACTTTTTTCTAAAACTACGATATTATAAAAAAACTTATTTATTTTGAAGATATGTTTATCTTCAAAACTTTTAATATTTGAGCTCGCTACCTGCTCATACTGATGCTACAAACTGTTCCACGGATGAATTTTCGGTTATTTACACACTTCTTTATGTACTCGAAAAAGCTTTAATTGGAAGATCAAATTGTCTAAAAGTATCTATTTTTTGCACCAACTTTAAATACTAAAATTCAATCTTAAGCATAATGGAAACAGGCTAACTTTTCCACGCATTTTTAGAAATATTCCTATAACTTGAATTCGTCAAAAACTCAAGTTTGTTGAGTTTGTGGAAAAATCATTTAAATTTGTTAAATTTTTGGTTCAAATCATTCCCCCTTATATACAGACAGCTTGATGCTTTGAGGAATGAGTGGGATTATGGCATCAAAATGTTGAATTTATGATGAAGATAGGGCTTAAGAAAATAGTTGAAATGTGTAGATCCGCTAGATCCTACTCATTGCACGTTTATATTGAAATTAAAGCAAAAAACTAAATTCATAGTCTGGGAACTGAAAAGTATTTATTTGTTATTTTCTTTGTGTCAAGAAGCCTGTTTTTCAGAAAAACAGACAGAAGGCCTGTTTTTCAAATTCAGAATTCTACTTTTTGCGACATTTTGTAATTTTTGTTGAAAAGTGATAAGCTTTTTTTTTAACACTGATTTTTCATTCAAAAGATTTAATACACGCCTAACGAAATATTGCGAGAAAAGGACTATGTGGGAGTGTTTGTAGGTTTAAGTAATTGAAAAAAGGCATTTAGCGAGCTTTGTTTAACAACGATGAATTTGATGTTTTTATACGAAAAAAATATGTAATTATACGACAGAAATTTTATGTGATTTATGTCATTTTTAAAATTTACAATATCCAATTAGGAAATAACTTTTCTTTATTTCGTTTATTTTTGTTCCAAAATTGCTTGTCTTTGATTTTGTACATAAGTAAGTGTTTGTACATTAAATTTTATTTAAGTAAATGCAGAGATCAATAACCATTTCAATATTTTTTCGTAGAAACATAGCGCGCATTTTATTAGCTGTAAAGTTTATCTCCAATAGATAGATAGAATTACTCCTTTCTAGAGAGAGAATCTATGACCTTTATCTTTTATTCGTTAAACGAAGGTATCACCTGTACTGTTTCTTTTTAGAAAGAGTAAGATAAAGCAGGTTGAAATTTTAAATTGATATTAAAAGCTCTTTTTCTGTAAACTAATCCGATCTCCGCTAAAGCCCGATTCTCTGAAAAAGCCTTTGCACAATAAGGACGTGTTGCAATACAACTAAAATTTTTTATATAAATAGAAGATCGCTAAATTTCCACTTGATTTGTCAGCCTGGCATCTACAATAGGAATCCTTCATACGAAAGCCATTTCGTGTTTTATTGTCAACACTTTCCGAATAGTGGAAGAGAACAGCGGAGACCAATTTTTTCATCGCATACAAACTAATATCACTATCAGTAAATGTTCACCACCAGTTGGTTTTTGTATTGAGCGCATAAAATTCCATCGACCTTATATTTATATCAAATTGGTTTTTTCCTCTTTTTGTGAATTTTCCATCATCGTTTTAAGTTGGTTTTTCATGTCAGTGATGAAAAAATTCCATTCAAAAATTGAATTATCACACAAAATATTTAGTTCTTGGCAAAGTTAACTTAACCGAGCAACAACCCAGCGGCACACCTTCCACACGAGTGGTGAGAACACTTTAAAACACTTATTGTTTCAGAAAGCAAGAAAAAGTTTATAACCAAAATCAAGCTCTCAGCATTAGTGTTACTGATTTCCTTTTCATTGAATTGTAAATTTTTTTCAATTCGCTGAAAGTTTTGGTTTCACATTTTTCAGTGTTTCAGCATTTGATGCCGCAGAAGAAATTTTAGTGTGTTGCCTGAATGTACTCTACTAGAAGCCTGTTTTCTCTTTGACCATCCCACTTTACTTTTATTAGAAAAAAAAAAAAACTAAAATATCAAGCCATAAAAATAGTCAGAATTTTCAATCGTGTTATTTTTGACCTCATGGTTTTAAACAATTCATTGCTTGAAATAGCATATATTTTCATGAAGTGATGTATGGCTGCAATCTTTATTTCCCGTATTTACATTCTGGCCATAAATCAGGTTATTTAGGCTAATATTTTGGGCAAAAACAACTTAGGGAGACTAGGGGCTTGGGAAATAGTGGGGTTTTAACAATCCCATGTGGAAAAGGTTATAAGACCTCTAGGAGCCTTCCTCGCGTACATCTATAATTCGGAAAATATTAATATAAGCGAGGACGATTTCATGTAAATAAATAATTAATAAATACTAATGTAGGTAAGGACGGTTTCACCTACATACACAATTGAGCAAAAGCATATCTATCTACCTGGGGATGACTTAGCGTAGATATAACGTCACAAGCGCTCATAGTTGAAAATGAAACTCAATCAATTTTGTGCACTGTAAGAATTCATCTATTGATTATAAATATAAATACGAACTTGGTTGCAATAGTATACCAGGGCACTCGGGCTGTATACTCCTTATAATCGCCCACTATCGCACTCTTTTTATTTATTTCAAATTACAACTACATACTAAAAAAAAAAAAAGATTCTGCCATAATTTTTCGAAAACAAACATTCATAACTGATAATCGAATTTTGCGCGGAACTTATGTTCAACACAGCTGATAGTGTGAGATGTTAATAAGAAATATATTACATAATCGTCTTACAATCGAAGGTGACCAGTCTATGTGGGTGAGCTTAGACTGGAATCTTGCATCATACCACGTGTCTGTTAACCGGTTAACGATCGGCTAATGGGGACGTGAAACAAAAACCTTCTAGGGGCCACATAAATTTCAATCCACAAGAGGGTTCTCTCTCTCGAGTTTTGAATTTAGTTATAAAATTATAACAATAAATATTATATAAATAATAAATCATTTTTTGCCTAGGTAATAATAGTTTCCAAATATTCTAAGATTTTCGCAGTCTTTATTATATTTTTTTGTAGATAACAGTTGTATAAATTTGCTATAAATATATATATAAAAAGATAATAAGCATGTTATTTGAATATTTATTTAATACATAAGTTGGTTTGAATATTTTATAAATAATGCTTTGTTTATTGTTTGATAAGCATGTAATTTTACACGATAAATTGGACTGATGTTTTTAAATTTAAAGTTTGTTATTGTTGTGAAAATTTTTTTGTAATTTCATATTTTTTTATAAAAAAGAATTTTCATCTCTCCTAACCATGGGAGCAAATTTATTTTATGATGTAATGGCAAGCTTCTTTTTGCCCTCTCTGGACTAATTCTTTTTTTTTGTGGCCTCGTTGAGCTCTATGCTTTTCTTTCTACATCCTCGCCCGTACTTCCTTCTTCATAGTGTGGTATTTTCTTATTTTTTCTTCTAAAACAGAATGAAACTTTCTTGACTTATTAAACTATCATCAAGCGCTTTGTCGACTAAGTCTGCAATTCAATTGAACTTGATCTTTTTGAGCTTTTATTCTTAGTCGACTAGAAACAAGCTGAGAGCCATCTTGCCTATGATTTTATCCTCCAATGACCCTCTTTTGTTTTGGGAGTTTAGCAGTGACAATTCCAACCATCATATGTTGCGGTTATATACAAGGCACAGTATTTCTCTGGAGATTCCGTCAATATTTCCCTGCCGTAGCCACTTAACTACTTGAGCAGCACCCTTGTTCTCCTTTAGGATCAGAAGCACCGAATGTCCACGCTCACCGTGTTCTAATTTATGACCAGAAGGTTTGAGGTCTCCTTTATCCTTTAAGTCCAATTGGCCCTGTTGGGCCGCGTTTGTTTATAGTGCCATCGGGTTTAATATCATGTTCAAACATTTTCCCCATTTTTTATAGCTCAGCTGCATTTTGGTATATGAGCTTCATTCCCGCAATCTAAATCTCAACCTGGTTCAATATAATGTGTGTGACACAGATCAATTCAAACTATGAGGGGTCTATATTTTTCACTGGTTGCGTCGTTATAGACCTACATAAAGCGTTCCATGGCACCAGGGGTAATTTGACAACCTAAGATGCGCACTGGTTTTTTGTCGGCTGGAAACCGAAAGATCAACATGTAGTCCATTTTTAAAAGCTGTCATCATAAATCTCCACTTCCACAACACCAATGGGATACAAGGAGGAGTGCAGTGCTGTCGTGGTGACTTCCATCTCTGGGCGGTAAACACAAAGGTATAGCGTTTCATAGTGTGACTGTTGTTTGAGTAGGAGGTTCTGAATGAACGTTGTTTTACCATGCATTGATAATCCTGATAATATGTGAATCCTCGCTGGATGTACCGATACATTGAAAAAAGGACGTGTTCTCACGGCGGATGATCTCGCAGTTGTAATGGAAACAGCAATTAATAAATTTGCCAAATCATACACCAAAGCGCATCCAACTCGACCAAATACGGACGATCTCAAGAAAAACCAGGACAAGGAAACTCCTCTCTATGAGCTTGTTCAAGAAAAACGAAAAGTGCTGAAAAAGGCAATTCAGAGTAAGGCACCCCTAGAGGTGCAATTGAATTCACTAGGTGGAGATGATTCTTTTAGCTTACTTGACATTCTCAAGCTTAAAAACAAGATACCGACGTTGCAGGAAGAATAAGCATTAACCGATAGATCTGAAGGTTACGATATAGCACGGCAAGTGTTAGGTCCGTCACCTTCCACACGTGAAATGGAGAGGCTCACCAATATACACCTTAATTTGCAAGGTTGAAACTGAAATTGTTGGTTATCCAATTCAAGATAACAACCTCGTGACATATCTTCCCTATTTCTTTAAATCTCGCGAGGTTTCTAAGGGCAGGTTCCACCTGGAGTTGTAGAGCTCGTTAAAATAATTCAGCAACATGTGATAGCCTCTTCGAAGTTTCCCGAGAGCTATCGACCATTGTTAGGGGGTCGAAAGGGTAGATCTAAAGTATCAATACTACGAATTCCTAGAATCTACCAACGCCACCAATAAAAAGTCATTTTTTGAACCACTATCATCCGATGAAGAAGTTGATGCACTGGCTGAAAATTTAGATGAGTATCTGACCATGAGAGATAGTGATAACGAAACACAGCAAAAGTAAAGTGGTATTGCGTTACTAAACCAAACCATGGACCATTCATTAATATATTTATTTATTTAACGTTGGTAGTTATACATAGTCTTGAATAAATAAAAACTCATTGACACTAATTTATACCAACAATAACTTTGTTTTTTTCTACACGCTCATGATGCGCAATTCCAACTGAGAACAGACTTTTTAAACTGACCTAAAGAGCTGCTGTTTTGAAGTTTACTGGGGGAGTGTTCAAGTATTTTTTAAATCAACTTATTTTAGTATGCTTGCTACCTGACCGAAAAGGGTAGGGAATTTGTTTTTTTTTCAAGTTTCCCAACATTAATTCTGGATTTAATGTAATAACAGCCTTATAAGTTTCAAGCATAAGCAAATGGAGATGTTTTCCATGAACACTGACTGTTTTTCCAATAGAGAGTAACTGATCAAAACTCAAGGTAAAGTTTTGATGAATCGTTCTTAATACTTTCTTTTGAACCCTGTGGATCATGTTTTAATCATTTTTCCTACAGAACATCCAAATAAAAGGACAGTACAAAAACAACTTAAATCGTAGCTATAAACAAGAGTTCTTGTATAAGTAGTATCCAAATATATTCTTAACCTGATCAAGCAACTTAATTTGTTAATAACTAGTATAAATAATTTACGAACATGACTAGAACAAATTAGTTTACAATCTATTATAAAGAAGTGTCAATTTTCTCATTAAATAAAATAGTATTACTAGGAGGACTTTATTTTCCTAAAAATATAATTTGAAACTTTGCAGGATTTGCTACCATTGAAGTAAGTTTAAACCACTTTTGTAACCTAAGCAAATATCTATGAAAGCGCGACATGATGTTGTCAAGAGGAAAGTCACAAACTTATAAAGTATTATCATCTGCAATGTTACAAATGTCGCAATCCAAAAAACAAAGAACACATCATTTAGAAAAAAATATTAAAGAGAAGGGGCCTTAAATAGAGCAATGAGGTATTCCTAAGATGATACACAACCATTGGCTGAAATTAGAACCCATATTTAACCCTTGTTTCATTAAGCAGAAGTAGTTTTTTTACGAATTTCAGGCCACGACGAAGCATGGGATATTTTAAACTAAGCAAGGCAACTGAGAAACACACGCGAGAAGTTGAAACTAGCAGAGAACTATATCGCCTGTCTTAGAGATTAGACCCTACTGGGATGCCTAAAAATGGCACCGACTCTCATTACTTTCCCTAATAAAGATAGCTCTGTTTTACCAAGACAACACGGCACAGGAAATTAATCAGTTAAGCTGGCTGAGACCCTCTTGTTTGCGGGAAATTGGGAGGTGTATCTAATCAGCGCTAACATACCATACACCTTGTACAATGTTACAGAGAAGGACATCCTACTGGTTTTTAATGCAATAAAAGTCCGCTTAACCCTTCAGAACTACGACTCATCGTCCACACTATTAGACTCAATTAATAAGCTCCTTAAAAACACAGGCCTCAAGATGTCGGTGAATACGAGGATAAAAACATTTATTGCAAAAACTAACAATATTAACCGTTAATGACTTTACTTGTGCTTCTGGGTTTTCCAGCTGGAACAAAACTCGAGGTTTGAATCCATGTTAGTGCCAACCTTGTGAACATCACTGGAAGAGAGAACAGTCTTTTCGTCTATATAGGCATTATTAAGAATAAAAATTTAGGTAGTTTTCAAGTCCCACTCCTGCAAACCATTCCACCGGACAGCGTAAGTTCTGGTGAAATAATCGACTAGAAAGCTAGTGGATTTGACTACAAAGCTCACAAATTTACCACATGCTCATTCCAATAAATCGAAGTAAATGTCAGAGATATACATGGTGATAGCATAGTTTTCAACCAATACGATTGAAGTATTGGAATCGGCATTGGTAAAACGAATTGAGAGTCCCAGAAAAGCTTACCACTGATACGAAAAGCCTTCATCGCTATTATTGAAATGAAACATGGAACAATTCTGAAAGAGATATGTATGCTTTTAAAAAACTGAAAAACCTTCCTATTTAAAAGACCAAACATGAAACTTTGCCTATAGTTGAAAGATTTGTAAGCCTCCTTTACAGCAAAACGACGCAGTGCATTTAAGTTGACTAATGTCGTAGAGAGTTATTTGCCATGAAAAGGAAAGCGATGGAAGGTCTGCCACCTAAAAATTCTGATTTCATACAACCTTTGATGCGAGCTTCATACCAAGCCGTTCATGTTTGGGAGCAGTCACTGATAGCAAGGCCCGTACTACCAAATCCCGAAGAGTGGGCCTGTCTGGTTTCTTCTGTCAGATGTATCTGATTCTTGTCAAAATTTTGTGAAATGCGGTTGAAACATTGATAAGGGATACATTGATAGATGTAAATGTCGCAATGCAGCACTTCCATTTACAGAACTTTGTAAATAAAATGGTAACTATGAACGTTGAAATATATTGATTTTGTTATGTTTAATTAGTATCCGCTTTATAATAAAATCTTCCTACTGCGTTTTTCATCTAAAAATCTGGCCTGCAAAATACAATTGTAAATTATACTATATTTAATTTACTCAAAGCATATTCTGAAGCAAATTTCGTTCAAAATTTGACAGCAAAAAACCATGTTTAAAAATATGTAATATCTTGTCTGTAAAATAGAAGTAAGAAATAAGAACTATTTTTTTATTCTAAAATGAAGTTTTTATTTTGAAAATAATTGTTTTTAGTACGATCTAAATCAATATTATATTAAATAAAGAGTGGAACGGGAGTATTTTTGAGTGAAAATCGTGGTCAGTAAATACAAGTGGACCAAAATCTGAAATGCTTAAAAAACGAATTAAAAAAATATTAAAAAAAAATGGCTTAGAAATTGAAATCCAATGTAATATTAAACTAGTTAATTTTCTTGATATAACTCTTAATCTTAAT